>WNWK01007116.1:0-97559 GCA_009830355.1 Cherax destructor | reverse complement strand
GCTGAGGTCCCTGGACCCACTATTGCCCTGTAATACTGGGGTACAGTTTTGGAATTATGCCCCCTATAATGCTGAGGTACCGTCCCGGGACCCATTATGTGCCCTGTAATGCTGATACAGCCCCCTGGAACCCTTTATGTGCCCTGTTTTGCTGAGGTACAGTCCCTGGACCCATTATTTTCCCCTGTAATGAAAAAGGTAAGTCCCGGGACCCATTTTCCCTGTAATGCTGAGGTACACCCCCCTGGACTCTTTTTTGCCTCGGATCTTCTGACTACCACCCACAGGATGGTTATGGGGTGCATAATAACTATATTAAAAAACTACCTGGTGCTGTTATTGCTACTGATGTTTTTGGGCTGCTGCTGCTCCCGCTGCTGCCGCTGTTGTTGTTTTTGTGCTCCTCACATGTGCTTCTGTCTCTACTGATGGTTCTTATCTAATAAACATTAAAATATCTCTTTGCTGTAATTTTTTTATTTCTAAGTAAATATAAATTATTAATACCCTTAAAATAAAATAAAATGTAATATAAATTATGGCTTTTCACTCTCAGGATGACTTACAAGACCTGTGTTGCAGACCAGAGTACAGTTGCTGAAGTTAAATTATGTCTATAATATTGCTCACAAGCAGCGCCCAGAATATCTTGCCAAACATTTTGTCAGTGTTGGAACCAAAACCGTATGGTATTGAAGTGAAACGTTTTCTAGTGTCTACAGTAGGCCGTCCACATGATAGGTACTGTCTGCAAAAAAGGAATAATTAAGTTTTTTTGCCATACATAAGTAAAATCATCATACAAAACTAAAATACCTAGGATAACCCAAAAAGTCAAGTATTATTCTCATTGGGGGGATGGTACTATGGTTTAAACCTGTCTATGTCAGATATGAGGGTGAAGAACAAGATGGGGCCAGTACTGTACTTTGTGGAACAGTTTTTGCTGGGGCCCCCCTGACTAACTGTTTACCTTTCTCTTTGTGTTTTATTGGTTAGAAAGTTAAAGATCCATCTGCCCACCCAGTTATTCTTTAGCACGCATTTTGAGCGCTCATTTACATTATGATCCCCTTGTCGAAGGCTTATGCATTTGTAATCTCATCTGCATTCTGTTTGTCCTCCCGTGCATCCAAGACCATGCTAAGTGGTCCATAGCTGTGAGAGGCAGGAGTGACCTGCTCTTAACCCTGTTGCCCTGGGGTTGATAATGGTTAATTCAATGCTTGGTCATGCTTCGAACTCTTTAAAAAGATTTTATAATGGCATTAGTTATTATTTTTTTGTAAAAAAAAGAAGTGCTAAACCACAAGGGTCATACAGCGCAGCAGGGCAGGGGGGATCGGGGATATTGAGTAGAAAGAGATTAGATTTTGCCACCAAGTAGCTGTTTATTGTGCACCCCTATCCATCCTGTGGACGGTAGCGCAAGAGCATATGGATACAAAAAGGCCTAGGCACTAGGCCCCAAAGGGTAAAAATTTTACATTTGGGTTTATATCTACATTTCAATTATCTGTTACAAGCAAATTTGGAAATTTGCTGCCCACCAAGTCCCCATAACCACGCAAGTCAGTGTTTAAATTAGTTTGCCACAAAATGACGTTTTCTTTAACTTTAAGAAAACGAAAACGGTGATATTTGGTGATTAACTATATATTTTTATATAGAAGGTGTTTTGTGCTCCTAATAATGAAAAAAGTAAGTGTTTATTCAGGTATACACAACATTTACATAGATTATCATACATAGCAGCAATTGAGAAAACCTCCAGGATAACCAAAAAAGTCAGACAGAGTGACTTATTTCCATTGGGGTCCTTTTTAAAACCCTTTAAAATTATACACTGTAGGGGATATATGTTTTTATACTATAAAGGATATATACTAGGGAAAAAGGTAAAAAAGTTATTTACATTACATGTATGTTAGCTAAAAATAAAAAAACATTCTCTTCCCTTTCTGTCGCTACATCATTGGGGCTTTTTGGTTCTCTTCTTGAACTGGCTCATGCTATGACTGGCTTTGAATGTGAGGATTTTTCCATTCCTTTTTTGATGTCAAAAAAGGGGGGTTTTAAGCCTGGCCACTGACTGTTGGTACACAAAGTTGTGCTCTCTCCCTAGTACATGACTGCTTTTGGGTTCCCCGCCTTTACAAAATTTCGCAAGATATTCTTGGGCACTGTTTGTGAGCAATTTTATAAACTTGATTCAACTTAAGTTATTTTACTCTGTCTCCAAATTCAGCATATCCAATTGTTTAATTCATCCTGGCCTACATGCCCCTTTGGGGCCCAGGTCCAGGATGAATCTTGGACGCAGGTCCAGGATGAATCTTACCATTTTGTTCTGGGTGATTTGCAGTTTATCTTCAGTTTTTTGTCAAGGCAGAGTACCATGAAGAGCAAGCGTAGTCAATAAGGACATTGTATAAGGGCTAGACATAGGGTCCTGCGATTTGTAGGTAGACACTGTGCTTGTCTGTAGAGGGAACTTCCAGTCTGGCATTCGCTTACTGCACTGTTCCCTATCAATTCTCCTGACATGCATGGGTCAAATTGGATTCCCAGATATTTTACTGAGGAAACTGAAGTGATGGATTCCCCATTACACCGGACATTAAAATTATTTACCCTGCTCAGTTTATATTTCGTGCCAAAGAGTATGGCTTGCTTCCTAGATGTAACGATAGTTTGTTGTCTACTAACCATTTGCTGCAGGACTCCAGTTCCAGGTTAATATGATTAGCTATATCTTGTGGGTCTTTACCTGATACTACTACTACTACTAATAATAATAATATTTTTATTTGGACATGATACAAAGAATTACATTTGGCTATTGAGATTACATGAGGGCTAACAGAGCACTGTCATCCGCATACAGTAGGAGTTTGCACTTGACACTGATGGACATGTCATTTACATAACACAGGAATAATAAAGGACCCAGAATACTACCTTGGGGAACTCCACATGCTATCGGCAGTGGTTCCGTTTCTTGCTTTGTTGATTTTGACAATTTGTTTCCTATTGTTAAGATAGGACTTAAACCAGTCTATGGAGCCTATGCCGATAGCTTAAAGTTTCTTATATAATACATTGTGGTTGACAGTATCGAGTCTTTTGGTAAGTCTAAAGTTACCATTCCTGTGAGGTTCTATAGACATTTCAGTTCTCATGTAATCCATCAGATTAATTAGGAGGTTGAGTAAGACTTCCTAAAGCCTGATTGGTAACTATGAAGAATGTTGTTGTCATTAAGATACTTAACTACTGAGTACACTGCCCTCTCTAGAATTTTGGATATTACACTGAGTATACTAACAGGCCTATAGTTGCTGACATCAGTCCTACTATTTTTCTTGAAGATAGAGTAATTTTGGCCTCCTTGAACCCTCTGGCACTGTATTAGTGGTGATGACTTATTATGTGAGCAATGGGGATTGCCAGTTCAGATGCACCATCTTTTAGAACTTAGACGGGATGTTATCTGGCTGGTGCTCTTAATTGTTTAACCTGCTTGTTCTTTTTGCACGAAGTCATGAGATACACTTACTAAACTGTCGGAGTTACTCCTTTATTGGTATAGTATGTTTTAAACTTATCAGAGTCTGTGTTAAAGATATTTATAGCTGGTAGCTAACCATACTAGTTAGCTACCAGTATTGTACCATACTGGTTCTGGTACCATACATGGGTTTAGAGCAGGTCGCTCCTGTCTGTCCCAACTACTGACCACTACGACAAACAGTAATGCGGATGTTATATACACAGACTTTGCAAAAGCCTTTGATAAGTGTGACCATGGTGTGATAGCACACAAAATGCGTGATAAAGGAATAACAGGAAAAGTTGGTAGATGGATCTAAAATTTCCTAACAAGTAGAATACAAAGAGCAGTAGTCAACAGAGCAAAGTCTGAGGCGATGGTGAAAAGCTCCTGTTCCACAAGGCACAGTACTCGCGCCCATCCTGTTCCTCATCCTTTATATCGACATAGACAGGATATCAGCCACAGTGCCGTGCTTCCTTGCAGATGACACCTGAATCGCATGACAGTGTCCACCATTGAAGACACTGCAAGACTCCAAGCAGACATCAACCAAATCTTTAAATGGGCTGCAGAAAACAATATAAAGTTCAATGATGAGAAATTTCAATTACTCAGATATGGAAAACGTGAGGAAATTAAAATCTCATCGGAGTATGTTTCAAATTCCAACCACACAATAGAGCGAAAAACTACCGTCAAAAGACCTGGGAGTGATCAGACAGAGGATCTCACCCCGATCCACAAAGGAGGTGATCAAACAGACCTGAATAATTATAGACCACTCCCTAATTTACCATTGCTTTCTAAAATCTTCGAAAATTAATTCATAGACAATCCATTCCTACCTCGTCTCACGCAATGTACTCAACCCCTGTCAATTGGATTCAGGACAAACAAGAGCACAAACGATGCTATTACGCACATGTTGGAGTTAATATATACAGCACTTGAGAAAAAGAAGTCCCACTGGGAATCTTCATTGATCTACGCAAAGCTTTTGATACAGTCGACCATGATTTATTGCTCACAAAATTAGCACATTATGGTATAAGGGGCACCCACTCAACTACCTAAAATCATACCTCACCAACAGAAGCCAATACGTACACAAATGGAGCGAACTCTTCCAATAACAAATTACAGTCGGAGTCCTCAAGGAAGTGTCCTGGGGCCACTCCTATTCCTCCATTTACATAAATGACCTACCGAATGCACACAACTACTCAAACCCATATTATTTGCAGATGACACAACATATGTCTTCTCACCCAAATCCAGTCATACTGGCCAACACTGTTAATGCCGAATTACAGAAAATATCAACATGGATGACGACTAACAAGCTTACTCTCAATACTAACAAGACCTACTTCATACAGTTTGGAAACAAAGCCACAAATGTTCCACTTAACATAACACTTCTAATGGTACACCCATCACAAGACTCACAGAGGGAAAATTCTAGGAATCCACCTGACAGTGAAATGCGGCATACACCCCAGCCCCACCCTGGGGTCGACAGAGCACCAGACGCCATACACTATTCCCTCAGGTAGAGACTTGAGTGGATACAAAAATATGGGAATATAGAGATCAAATAAAAGGGAACATTACTAGAATATGGAGAATAGACGGTAGTGGTCTATTCTCTTAGGAGTATGCCACCACCTGCTCTTTTACGTGGAAGGGATATAAGAAACGATAGCTCATAGGAGAAGGGAGGAAAACATGGAGTTTGGGTTAGAGCAGGAGAAAACCCAGTGAGAAATAATACAGGCTAGTTAAACAAGATAGGGGTCCTGATATACTGGCTCTTAGGTAGCATGGCCTGGAAAACACGAGCAGTAGGCACCTTATCAGGGGCTTGACTCTCAACAGAAAAATGATAACATCAATAGGTTATTAAATTTAGTCTCTGACACATGGACCTTGTATACATGGCTCAAAGGGGAAGTAAAACATACCCAGATATAACCACTTACAATTTAATAAACACATTACAAGGGTATCAGAAAGTGTTGGCACAAAAACAATTGTAATAGCAAATACTTAATTCTTATAGCAAGCCTGGCTTACTGAGGTTAACACTCCCCCCCACATAGTTTTTCCATTAATTAAATTTCCTTAATACATTCCTGCCTTAGGATGCTCCCTGAGACCTTCCAAATCCCAGATTACAAGCCTGGTCTGATCCTCCAGGACTAGGGTGTTCAAGGTGTTTCTAGCACTCTCCTCTCCTCAGTATTTCTGGTGGATCTCTCCTACTTTGGAGGCATATCTTTGGGGGTAAGTAAGTAAGTAAGTAAGTTTATTCAGGTATACACAAATACATTTACATACATTATCATACATAGCAGCATATGTGTAGAGCACCTAGGATAACCCAAAAAAGTCAGACAGAGTGACTTATTTCCATTGGGGTCCTTTTTATACTTAATTTTTACATTGTAGGATATATATGTCATTATATTATAAAGGATATATGTATACTAGGAATAAGGTAAAAGAGTTATTTACATATACATGTGTGTTAACTAAAAATAAAAATCATTCTCCTCCCTTTCTGTCGAAACATTCATTAGGTACCTTGGTTCTCTTCTGAACTGGCTCATGCCATGACTGCTTTGACAGTAGCAGTCTGGGTTCCATTTCCTTTATTGCTGTACAATGCGGTGTTTGAAGCCTGGCCACTGACTGTGGGTACTACAAAGTTGTGCTCTCTCCCCTAGTACTATGACTGCTTTGGTTCCCAGCCTTGACAAAATTGGCAGCAAGATATTCTGGACACTGTTTGTGAGCAATTTTATAAACTTGATTTAATTTAAGTTGTTTTACTCTGTCTTCAATATTCAGCATATCCAATTGTTGTAATTCATCCTGGCCTACATGCTCTCTTGGGCCCAGGTCCAGGATGAATCTTACCATTTTGTTCTGGGTGATTTGTAATATCTTTCATTTTTTTGTCAAGGCAGAGTACCATGAAGTTATAAGCGTAGTCAATATGACATTGTATAAGGGCTAGACATAGGTCCTGCGAGCTCAGTAGGTAGACACTGTGCTGTCTGTAGAGGAACTTCAGTCTGGCATTCGCTTTCTTTACTACACTGTTACCTATCAATTCTCCTGACATGCATGGGTCAAAGGGGATTCCCAGATATTTTACTGAGGAAACTGAAGTGATGGATTCCCATTGCCCGGATATTAAAATTATTTACCCTGCTCAGTTTATATTTCGTGCAAAAGACCTTTGATACTGTCAACTACAATATATTATGTAAGAAACTTCAAGCTATCGGCATAGGTTCCACAGACTGGCTTAAGTCCTATCTTGGAAGCAACAGGAAACAAATTGTCAAAATCAACAAATGAATCAGAACCACTGCCGATAGCATGTGGAGTTCCCCAAGGTAGTATTCTGGGTCCTTATTATTCCTGTGTTATGTAAATGATATGCCCATCAGTGTCAAGTGCAAACTCCTACTGTATGCGGATGACAGTGCTCTGTTAGTGTCAGGTAAAGACCCACAAGATATAGCTAATGTATTAACACTGGAACTGGAGTCCTGCAGCAAATGGTTAGTAGACAACAAACTATCATTACATCTAGGGAAACAGAAGCCATAATTCTTGGCACGAAATATAAACTGAGCAGGGTAAATAATTTTAATATCCGGTGTAATGGGGAATCCATCACTTCATTTCCTCAGTAAATATCTGGGAATCCCCTTGACCCATGCATGTCAGGAGAATTGATAGGTAACAGTGTAGTAAAGAAAGCGAATGCCAGACTGAAGTTCCTCTACAGACAAGCACAGGGTTCACTCACTGAGGCTCGCAGGACCCTATGTCTAGCCCTTATACAATGTCATATTGACTACGTTTGCTCTTCACAGGTACTCTGCCTTGACAAAAATGAAAGATAATCTAAATCACTCCAGAACAAAATGAAGATTCATCCTGGACCTGGGCCCAAGAGAGCATACATGTAGGCCAGGATGAATTACAACAATTGGATATGCTGAATATTGAAGACAGAGTAAAACAACTTAAATTAAATCAAGTTTATAAAATTGCTCACAAACAGTGTCCAGAATATCTTGCTGCCAATTTTGTCAAGGCTGGGAACCAAAGCAGTCATAGTACTAGGGGAGAGAGCACAACTTTGTAGTACCCACAGTCAGTGGCCAGGCTTCAAACACCTTTTATTGTACAGCAATAAAGGAATGGAACAGACTGCCTGCACATGTCAAAGCCAGTCATAGCATGAGCCAGTTCAAGAAGAGAACCAAAAGGTACCTAATGAATGTTTCGACAGAAAGGGAGGAGAATGATTTTTTATTTTTTTAGTTAACACACATGTATATGTAAATAACTCTTTTTACCTTATTCCTAGTATACATATATCCTTTATAATATAATGACATATATATCCTACAATGTAAAAATTAAGTATAAAAAGGACCCCAATGGAAATAAGTCACTCTGTCTGACTTTTTTGGGTTATCCTAGGTGCTCTACACATATGCTGCTATGTATGATAATGTATGTAAATGTATTTGTGTATACCTGAATAAACTTACTTACTTACTTACTTACTTACTTACCCCCAAAGATATGCCTCCAAAGTAGGAGAGATCCACCAGAAATACTGAGGAGAGGAGAGTGCTAGAAACACCTTGAACACCCTAGTCCTGGAGGATCAGACCAGGCTTGTAATCTGGGATTTGGAAGGTCTCAGGAGCATCCTAAGGCAGGAATGTATTAAGGAAATTTAAATCTCAGTATGGAAAAACTATGTGGGGGAGGGAGTGTTAACCTCAGTAAGCCAGGCTTGCTATAAGAATTAAGTATTTGCTATTACAATTGTTTTTTTGTGCCAACACTTTCTGATACCCTTGTAATGTGTTTATTAAATTGTAAGTGGTTATATCTGGGTATGTTTTACTTCCCCCTTTGAGCCATGTATACAAGGTCCATGTGTCAGAGACTAAATTTAATAACCTATTGATGTTATCATTTTTCTGTTGAGAGTCAAGCCCCTGATAAGGTGCCTACTGCTCGTGTTTTCAGGCCATGCTACCCTAAGAGCCAGTACTTATCAGGACCCCTATCTTGTTTTAACTAGCCTGTATTATTTCTCACTGGGTTTTCTCCTGCTCTAACCCAAACTCCATGTTTTCCTCCCTTCTCCTATGACTATCGTTTCTTATATCCCTTCCACTATTAAAAGAGCAGGTGGTGGCAGCATACTCCTAAGAGAATAGACCACTACCGTCTATTCTCCCATATTCTAGTAATGTTCCCTTTTATTTGATCTCTATATTCCCATATTTTTTGTATCCACTCCAAGTCTCTACCTGAGGGAATAGACAATATGGCATCGTCTGGTGCTCTGTCGACCCCAGGGTGGGGCTGGGGTGTATGCCGCATTTCACTGTCAAGGTGGATTCCTAGGAATTTTCCCTCTGTGAGTCTTGTGATGGGTGTACCATTAAGTGTTATGTTAAGTGGAACATTTGTGGCTTTGTTTCCAAACTGTATGAAGTAGGTCTTGTTAGTATTGAGAGTAAGCTTGTTAGTCGTCATCCATGTTGATATTTTCTGTAATTCGGCATTAACAGTGTTGGCCAGTATGACTGGATTTGGGTGAGAGAAGACATATGTTGTGTCATCTGCAAATAATATGGGTTTGAGTAGTTGTGATGCATTCGGTAGGTCATTTATGTAAATGAGGAATAGGAGTGGCCCCAGGACACTTCCTTGAGGGACTCCG
Organism: Cherax destructor; assembly: GCA_009830355.1. NCBI lineage: Eukaryota > Metazoa > Arthropoda > Malacostraca > Decapoda > Parastacidae > Cherax > Cherax destructor. The sequence continues at coordinate 88,230 of WNWK01007116.1, read as the reverse complement.
ACTGTAATTTGTTGTGTGGAAGAGTTCGCTCCATTTGTGTACACGTATTGGCTTCTGTTGGTGAGGTATGATTTTAGGTAGTTGAGTGGGTGCCCCCTTATACCATAATGTGCTAATTTTGTGAGCAGTAAATCATGGTCGACTGTATCAAAAGCTTTGCGTAGATCAATGAAGATTCCCAGTGGGACTTCTTTTTTCTCAAGTGCTGTATATATTAACTCCAACATGTGCGTAATAGCATCGTTTGTGCTCTTGTTTGTCCTGAATCCAAATTGACAGGGGTTGAGTACATTGCGTGAGACGAGGTAGGAATGGATTTGTCTATGAATTAATTTTTCGAAGATTTTAGAAAGCAATGGTAAATTAGAAATTGGTCTATAATTATTCAGGTCTGTTTGATCACCTCCTTTGTGGATCGGGGTGAGATCCTCTGTCATGATCACTCCCAGGTCTTTGACATTAGTTTTTCGCTCTATTGTGTGGTTGGAATTTGTTTTATACTCCGATGAGATTTTAATTTCCTCACGTTTTCCATATCTGAGTAATTGAAATTTCTCATCATTGAACTTTATATTGTTTTCTGCAGCCCATTTAAAGATTTGGTTGATGTCTGCTTGGAGTCTTGCAGTGTCTTCAATGGTGGACACTGTCATGCAGATTCGGGTGTCATCTGCAAAGGAAGACACGGCACTGTGGCTGATATCCCTGTCTATGTCCGATATAAGGATGAGGAACAGGATGGGCGCGAGTACTGTGCCTTGTGGAACAGAGCTTTTCACCGTAGCCGCCTCAGACTTTACTCTGTTGACTACTGCTCTTTGTATTCTACTTGTTAGGAAATTTTAGATCCATCTACCAACTTTTCCTGTTATTCCTTTATCACGCATTTTGTGTGCTATCACACCATGGTCACACTTATCAAAGGCTTTTGCAAAGTCTGTGTATATAACATCCGCATTCTGTTTGTCGTAGTGGTCCAGTAGTTGGGACAGACAGGAGCGACCTGCTCTAAACCCATGTATGGTACCAGAACCAGTATGGTACAATACTGGTAGCTAACCAGTATGGTTAGCTACCAGCTGCTTCAAATATCTTTAACACAGACTCTGATAAGTTTAAAACATACTATACCAATAAAGGAGTAACTCCAAACAGTTGTCAACTAGTAAGTGTATCTCATGACTTCGTGCAAAAAGAACTAAGCAGGTTAAACCCAATTAAGAGCACCGGCCCAGATAACATCCCGTCTAAGTTCCTAAAAGATGGTGCATCTGAACTGGCAATCCCCATTGCTCACATAATAAATTTGTCCATCACCACTAATACAGTGCCAGAGGGGTTCAAGGAGGCCAAAATTACTCCTATCTTCAAGAAAAATAGTAGGACTGATGTCAGCAACTATAGGCCTGTTAGTATACTCAGTGTAATATCCAAAATTCTAGAGAGGGCAGTGTACTGTCAAGTAGTTAAGTATCTTAATGACAACAACATTCTTCATAGTTACCAATCAGGCTTTAGGAGATCTTACTCAACCTACACCTCCCTAATTAATCTGATGGATTACATGAGAACTGAAATGTCTATAGGGAACCTCACAGGAATGGTAACTTTAGACTTGCAAAAGGCCTTCGATACTGTCAACCACAATGTATTATATAAGAAACTTTAAGCTATCGGCATAGGCTCCATAGACTGGTTTAAGTCCTATCTTAACAATAGGAAACAAATTGTCAAAATCAACAAAACAGAAACGGAACCACTGCCGATAGCATGTGGAGTTCCCCAAGGTAGTATTCTGGGTCCTTTATTATTCCTGTGTTATGTAAATGACATGTCCATCAGTGTCAAGTGCAAACTCCTACTGTATGCGGATGACAGTGCTCTGTTAGCCCCTCATGTAATCTCAATAACCAAATGTAATTCTTTGTATCATGTCCAAATAAAAATATTATTATTATTAGTAGTAGTAGTAGTATCAGGTAAAGACCCACAAGATATAGCTAATGTATTAACACTGGAACTGGAGTCCTGCAGCAAATGGTTAGTAGACAACAAACTATCGTTACATCTAGGGAAAACAGAAGCCATACTCTTTGGCACGAAATATAAACTGAGCAGGGTAAATAATTTTAATGTCCGGTGTAATGGGGAATCCATCACTTCAGTTTCCTCAGTAAAATATCTGGGAATCCAATTTGACCCATGCATGTCAGGAGAATTGATAGGGAACAGTGTAGTAAAGAAAGCGAATGCCAGACTGAAGTTCCTCTACAGACAAGCACAGTGTCTACCTACTGAGGCTCGCAGGACCCTATGTCTAGCCCTTATACAATGTCATATTGACTACGCTTGCTCTTCATGGTACTCTGCCTTGACAAAAAAACTGAAAGATAAACTGCAAATCACCCAGAACAAAATGGTAAGATTCATCCTGGACCTGCGTCCAAGATTCATCCTGGACCTGGGCCCAAGAGAGCATGTAGGCCAGGATGAATTACAACAATTGGATATGCTGAATATTGGAGACAGAGTAAAATAACTTAAGTTGAATCAAGTTTATAAAATTGCTCACAAACAGTGTCCAGAATATCTTGCAGCCAATTTTGTCAAGGCTGGGAACCAAAGCAGTCATAGTACTAGGGGGAGAGAGCACAACTTTGTAGTACCAACAGTCAGTGGCCAGGCTTCAAACCCCTTTTATTGTACATCAATAAAGGAATGGAACAGACTGCCTGCACATGTCAAAGCCAGTCATAGCATGAGCCAGTTCAAGAAGAGAACCAAAAGGTACCTAATGAATGTAGCGACAGAAAGGGAAGAGAATGATTTTTTATTTTTTTAGCTAACATACATGTAAATGTAAATAACTCTTTTTACCTTATTCCTAGTATATATCCTTTATAGTATAATAACATATATCTCCTACAGTGTATAATATTAAGGTATTAAAAGGACCCCAATGGAAATAAGTCACTCTGTCTGACTTTTTTGGGTTATCCTGGAGGGTTTTCTACACATATGCTGCTATGTATGATAATCTATGTAAATGTATTTGTGTATACCTGAATAAACTTACTTACTTACTTACTTATCATTATTAGGAGCACAAAACACCTTCTATATAAAAAATAATTATAGTTAATCACCAAATATCACCGTTTTCGTTTTCTTAAAGTTAAAAGAAAACGTCATTTTGTGGCAAACTAATTTAAACACTGACTTGCGTGGTTATAGAGGACTTGGTGGGCAGGTAAGTAGGTAAGTTTATTCAGGTACAGAGATACATAAATACACTTCCTTAAATCACTTGTTAAAGCAACTGCTCAAGAAGAAATTTATCGCCTAGCTGGTAGTAATAAGTTATCTCAAGTTATATACACTGATGGATCTAAACAGGAGTCTTCTGGCAGGGCTGCATCTGCTCTGGTTGCCACCTCCCTAGTTAAGAACAATAATAATTTTTTTTAACTAGGCATAAGAATTAACAACTGGGCGTCTACACTGCAAACTGAATTGTTTGCAATCCTTATGGCACTAAAGCTAACTTATGACACTGAGCTTGACTCTATCATTATTACTGATTCTATGTCATCATTGAAGGCTCTTGACTCCTATAATGACTCTAACAGCATGCTCATTGGAGAAGCCAGGTATAGATACTCAAAAATCCGGGACAAAGGAATTAAAGTACATTTGCTATGGATTCCGTCACACATTGGATTACTCCTTCATGATAAAGTTGATATGTTAGCCAAGAAGAGCACCCATAAGGAGAATGTAGAATATAACTTTGGTATATCTGTGTCTAGCATTAGGAATAATATTAGGAGAGAAATAAATAATGAAAATGATAGCTATAGGAATGCAGTTAGAAGCCTGAGTAGATCTATAACCCACTATGATAACATGAATGTAGATAAGTATGTTTATGGAGCAACTTGCAATGTGAACAGACTGACTGATGTTGTAGTGGCCAGGCTTCGGCTTGGCTACAAGTACTTCTGGCAGTTTGGGAGATACACAGATGATGATCAAACTAAATGCAAATTATGTGATCAGGCATATGGTCACTGTCTTGAACACTATGTGCTGAATTGTCCACTTATTGAGGAATATAGAGATAGACAGTATAATAACCTATGTGACATGTCAAGATATCTTATTAGTGAAGGTAAGATACCACTTATTCTAAGCAAATTTCCTAAATTTGCTTGTAACAGATAAGTGAACTGTAGATATAAATCCAAATTAATTTCCATGAACGTGCCTATCTGTGCTCATGATAATGCGAGCACAGATGGACATGTTTGTGGAGCAACTTGCAATGTGAGCAGACTGACTGATGTTGTAGTGGCCAGGCTTAGGCTTGGCTACAGGTACTTCTGACAGTTTGGGAGACAGATGATGATCAAACTAAATGCAAATTATGTGATCAGGCATATGGTCACTGTCGTGAACACTATGTGCTTAATTGTGCACTTATTGAGGAATATAGAGATAGACAATATAATAACCTATGTGACATGTCAAGATATCTTATTCATGAAATAAGATACCTGCTTGTAACAGATAATTGAAATGTAGATATGAACCCAAATGTACAATTGTTAACCCCTTTGGGGCCTAGTGCCTAGGCCTTTTGTGTATCCATATGCTCTTGCGCTACCGTCCACAGGATGGATATGGGGTGCACAATAAACTAGCCACTTCGGTGGCAAAATCTAAAATCTAATCATAAATACACTTACAGAAATAGGAGACTCTTGCTGCTCCAGCATATGTGTAAATTACCTACGATAACCTTAATCCACTTAGGCCCTTTAGCTGTTTGTGGTGACGGGGTAAATGATACGATAAGATTTTGTTGGGTTTTTTAACCCCGGAGGGTTAGCCACCCAGGATAACCCAGGGTAGGGAGGGTTAGCCACCCAGGATAACCCAGGGTAGAGAGGGTTAGCCACCCAGGATAACCCAGGGTAGGGAGGGTTAGCCACCCAGGGTAGGGAGAGTTAGCCACCCAGGATAACCCAGGGTATGGAGGGTTAGCCACCCAGGATAACCCAGGGTAGGGAGGGTTAGCTACCCAGGATAACCCAAGAAAGTCAGTGTGTCATCGAGGACTGTCTGTCTTATTTTCACTGTGGTCCTCAATCTTGTCCCCCAGGATGCGACCCACACCAGTCGACTAACACCCAAAGCCCAAATTCCTGGGCCTTCACCTTGACAGCAGTCTGAAATTCAGCACCCATATTCAACACATAACAAAGAAAGTGTCCAAAACTGTGGGGATCCTCTCTAAGATACGGTATTATGTACCACAATCAGCCCTACTCACACTATACTATTCACTCATCTATCCCTACCTCACATATGCCATTTGTGCATGGGGATCAACAGTAATTACCCACCTAAAGCCAATAATAACCCAACAAAAAGCCGCAGTAAGAATTATCACGCAATCCAACGCTAGGCAGCACACCCCCCACTCTTCAAAGACCTAAACCTACTCACTGTTCAGAACATCCATACTTACTACTCTGCTATCTACATTTATAGAACCATAAATTCCAACTTTAACCCTGAGCTAAAACAATTTCTTGACAGTTGTGACAGGACCCATAGACATAATACCAGACATAAACATCTCTTTGACATTCCCCGTGTCCGACTAAATCTATACAAAAATTCAATGCACATAAAAGGGCCTAAAATCTGGAACTCCCTGCCTGAAAACTCTAGAACTGCAGACACAACCTCCATTTTCAAAAGCACAGTTAAAAAACATCTTATCTCACTTACGCACGCAACCGGTAGCTAACCACATGAAAACTACTTTATCTTGCACATATCCACAGCAAAAGACACTTACTGATATCTGTGATTTCCCTTAATTTCACATGACTAACCAAAATTCTAATACAACTATTGCTTCATAATTCTTAAGCTAGTCATAAGTTTGCCTAAGTCACTCCAATATAGAATAAATTTGCCAAAGACACTCCAATATAGAAACGGTATTATGCCAATACATCACCTTTACCATTAATGCATAAACTAATTGTTAAATTCTTTAAACTAATTGTTTAATTCTTAAATGTTTGAATTTCAGTACCTCAATATTGTAAACCTAGTTAATCACTACAATTACCTAACCTGTAGAAACTTGTTTTGGGACTGCCTCCTTGTAAGCTGCACTTAGAGCAAGCACTGTTGACACCGACACTCTGAGACACTTCTCTCGGACTTACAAGTGGCTATGGGACAAATTTCTAGCTAACTGCAGTAAAAGGGATTCCACACTGCTTACACGATACTGAAAGGGAACAACTTACCTGATGTAGTAGCTATGTGTATCCTGGACTTCCTAAGCTATAAACCCCCTCCAAACACCACGTGCGGTGAAGATTCTTTATCTGCAAATTGAGTGGTATTAGTGTCTTGTATTAACTTAGAATCCCCAGCCCTAGGGTATATCCTCCAAGCAATATCTAAACAGTAAGAGACACTAGCTTCCAGACTTGAACTTAAGAGACGACGCTGGTACATACCAATACAAAAGCGTCCGACCGTTAAGACCCACAGATAACTCACTAACGTTTTCCCCAGAAAACTGGCCAGATACTGAGAGAAAGAAAGTCTAGTCTTACTGCAATAGGTCTGGATGGAGAGAGATATCCGCAGTACTTCGGGATCTCTCCTCCGGGGCCCCAGGACAGATGTTGAGTCACGTGGGGGGTGCTGGCTGTTCACAGCACGTGTTCTCTGGTTGATGTCCAATCTGGTAAGGACGCAGGTCACGCGTCGTGACTCCCACACTGCCTAGATTCAAGTGTGGGCTGCCAGTTCTTGTTAGCTAACATAATCTAATGCTTGCCTATTCAGGCCTTAAAACTACCTATGTTAGGGTGCTAGAGCTACATTATTAATATCTAACGTTGCTTCAATAATCCTAATATTAGTTGCTAACTGTACAAACTTTCCTAGGCTTTCCTAGGAGAATAAATCTATCAATTCAAATGTACACAATAGTTACCTTCGCCAACTTGAATGTGTGTGTATGTTTTGGTTGGGTGTGTGGGTTCCTAAACACCGAGGGCCAATCCATAGTATGTTTAAGGCTCCTAACAGCTCACTTACCCTGTGGAACTTGCGTAACGCAAAAAGTTTCCACATAACCTTACTATCAGTACAATCATTGTGTCACTATTGAGTAAGACCTATCATAAGACTACCTGAAAAGCCTAGGCATACCTAGGCATATTATTGGCCATCTTGTAATATCTACTTCATAAAATGTACATTACTATAAGTACACCCCACTCTGTATATTACTAGAAATAAAGAATTTGAATTTGAAGCACCTACTTGCTAGGTGAACAAGTCAACAAGTGTAAGGAAATATTTCCACCCGTGCTGGCATCGAACCCGTGTGAAGTGAGAGCTTTGCCAGCCAGGCCACTGGGCCTTTGATTGATCTTTGTATAGAGAGAGGTCTGGTAATAGGTAATACATATTATAAGAAAAAAAAAGGATAAATATGTATTCAATACATGATATAGGGCGTAATGATAGTAATTTGTTAGAATATATATTGGTGAATCACAGACTGATGGGTAGACTTCTGGATGTGCTTGTTTATAGAGGGGCCAAAGATATATCAGATCACTTTTTAGTTGTAGCTGCAGTGAGAGTAAAAGGTAGATGGGATACAAGGAAAATGGAAGCAGCAAGTAAAAGAGAGGTGAAGGTTTATAAGCTAAAGGAGGAGGCAGTTAGGGTAAGATATAAACAACTATTGGAGGATAGATGGGCTAGTGAGAGTATAGGCAATGGGGTTGAAGATGTATGGGGTAGGTTTAAGAATGTAGTGTTAGAGTGTTCAGCAGAAGTTTTTAGTTACAAAAAAGTGGGTGCGGGAGGGAAAAAGAGCGATTAGTGGAATAATATATAATATTAATATCTTTATTTCTACAAGTACATGTACAAGGTATACAGACCATAGCTGACATCAGTGACATACTACTATATAGAAAGTTGCTTGTTATGCTGAGCATTTCCCGCAAATTAGGTCAGTTTTGTCCCAGGATGCAACCCACACCAGTCTACTAACACCCAGGTACCCATTTTATGCTGATGGGTGAACAGGAACACCAGGTGTCATATGGAAACACGTCCCTAATGTTTTCCAGAAGTACCGGAGATTTGAACTCCGGACCTCAGTGTGTGAGCTGAGTGCACTAGAGATCAAGCTACAGGACACCTAATAATGTAAAGAGAGAAAAAGTTAGCATATGAGAGGTTTTTACAAAGTAGAAGTGATGCAAGGAGGAAGGAGCATATGGAGAGAAAAAGAGAGGTTAAGAGAGTGGTGAAGCAATATAAAAAGAGAGCAAATGAGAGAGTGGGTGAGATGTTATCAACAAATTTTGTTGAAAATAAGAAAAAAAACTTTTAGAGTGAGAATGCTTAGGGAATTCATGTATTTAACAATTAAAAATAGGAGAGGAGAGTTATTAGATATAGAGTTAGAGGTATCGGGAAGATGGAGGGAATATTTTGAAGAATTGTTAAATGTTGATGAAGATAGGGAAGCTGTGATTTCATGCATTGGGCAGGGAAGTATAACATGTTGTAGGAGTGAGGACGAGTCAGTCGTGAGTGTGGAGGAGGTGCGTGAGGCAGTGGGTAGAAGGAAAGGGGGTAAAGCATCTGGGATAGATGGGATCAAGACAGAAATGTTGAAAGCAAGCGGGATATAGTTTTGGAATAGTTGGTATTTCTATTTAATAAATGATCGAAAGAGGGAATGCATAGTTTCTTTTTATAAAGGCAAAGGGGACAAATGAGAATGTAAGAAGAATACCTGGTAAAGTGTATGGTAGAATTATTATTGGAAGAATTAAGAGTAAGATGGAGAGCAGGATAGCAGATGAACAAGGAGGCTTTAGTAAGGGTAGGGGGTATGTAGACCAAATGTTTACAGTGAAACATATAGTAATAGTAGTAGTAGTTTATTTGGACATGATACAAAGAGTTACAATTTGTTATGAGATGTTATGAGGTGTACATGCTAAAAGCCCCTAATATGCAGGGCATTTTGGGCAGACTTAAAATTAACTTAAAACTAAATGGTAAGAATTTTAGTAGATAGTTTACAATATGAGTATAGTTGAGTATTTAGGCTATGAAATTTGAATAGTTTAGACTATGACATTTTTGAAACATAGTTTTATGCTTTTGTCTTATTTATAAAATTAATTAAATCAGATTAAACAATATGTGTTGTAATAACAAATTATATGGTCATTAGATGAGTTACAGTATTTAGATTAGGGTAAAGAAGTTTTTGTTTCACTTATATATTAGAAAAAGGCATATGACAGGGTGGATAGGAGAGCAATGTGGCAGATGTTGTATGTTTATGAAATAGTTGGTAGGTTACTGAAAGCAGTTAAGAGTTTTTACGAGGATAGTAAGGCTCAGGTTAGTGTATGTAGGCCTTAGACATGGATGTGTGATGTCACCATGGTTGTTCAATATATTTATAGATGGAGTTGTAAGAGAAGTGAATGCTCGGGTGTTGGCAAGAGGTGTGGGGTTAAAAGATAAAGAATCTAACACAAAGTGGGAGTTGTCACAGTTGCTCTTTGCTGATGACACTGTGCTTTTGGGAGATTCTGAAGAGAAGTTGCAGAGATTAGTGGACGAATTTGGGTAGATATGTTCAAAAAAGGAAATTAAAAGTGAACATAGGAAAGTGCAAGGGGATGAGGATAACAGAAATTTAAATAATGAAAGATTGGATATCAGATTGGAGGGAGAGAGTATGGAGGAGGTGAATGTATTCAGATATTTGGGAGTGGACATGTCAGCAGATGGGTCTATGAAAGGCGAGGCGAAGCATACAATTAACGAGAGGTAAAAGGTGAATGGTGCACTGAGGAGTCTGTGGAGACAAAGAATGTTATCCATGGAATCAAAGAGAGGAATGTATAACAGTATAGTGGTACCAACACTCTTACATGGATGTGAAGCATGGGTGATGAATGTTGCAACAAGGAGAAGGCTGGAGGCAGTGGAGATGTCGTGTCCGAGAGCAATGTGTGGTGTGAATATAATGCAGAGAATCCATAGCTTAGAGATTAAAAGGGGGTGCGGGGTTACTAAAAGTATTATCTAGAGGGCTGAGGAGGAATTGTTGAGTTGGTTCAGACATTTAGAAAATATGGAGCAAATCAGGATGACTTAGAGAGCATATAAATCAGTAGTGGAGGGAAGGTGGGGTAGGGGTCGGCCTAGGATAGGTTGGAGGGGGGGGGGTAAAGGAGGTTCTGTGTGCGAGGGGCTTGGACTTCCAGAAAGCATGTGTGAGAGTTTTGGATGGGAGCGATTCAAGGCAAATGTTTATGATACGATATGCTGTTTGGATTCAGGGAAACAGGTTAACCGGACTTGAGTCCTGGAGGTGGAGAGTACAGTGTCTGCACTCTGAAGGAGGGGTGGTAATGTTGCAGTTTTATAACTGTAGTGTAAGGGTGTCTCTGGCAAGACAGTGATGGAGTGAATGATGATGAAAGTTTTTCCTTTTTCGGCCCACCCTGCCTTGGTGGGAGACGGCCGATGTGTTAATAAAAATAAACTAATATACATACTGTTATACACAATGACATAAACACTGATATATACACTGTACACCACAGCTGGCGCCCTCCCACCGCTACGATGTCAACAATGTCACAAGAAGTGCCGCGATCCCAGGAATCTCCACGACAAAGCCAACGCCGTGGAATCCGTCCACGAGGCAACTGCCAGGTGTGCCACAGGTTATGTGCACTCAGTCCCTCAACTGGCAACATCCGTGCACACAATGGATGTCAAGGCTCCAGGAGGGCTCCAAATGGGAACAGCCAACAGCCTCTCCCAGCAGACAGAGCTGACAGCTACCCTGACTTCACCTCTACAGAAGACCTAAAATCTGCAATCAAATTAACATACAGCAGGACGCTGACACATCCACAAAGCAGCCGATGCTCCTGAAACAACGCATCCTCGCACAACCTACTGCTGTTTGTCAATGCCTCTATTAATATTGGTAGAATTACCGACAATATGTTAAGTAAAAGGACACAAATGCAACTAATGTGACATTTTATTGTGGCAACGTTTCGCTCTCCAGGCGCTTTGTCAAGCCGTTTGGCTGTCCCACCAAGGAGGGACAAGTCACTAGCAACATATGTTATTAGGGCAATAAATGCATTCCCTAGAGATGACAACCTCGTCCGTCTTCCCTCTAGGGCGTCAAACACTCGCCGGGAAAATGCCAACAACAGGACACCTGACGCCTCAAAAATCAGGGCCCAAATAGCAGCAAAATTGAAGCGGGTAATATTATTGGAGCACCAGTGAGGATACCATCGCTCCTAAGGACTTCATTACAGCACAAGCCCTGAAGGACAAACATCCACCCAGGGCTCCCAGTACCAACAATGACCTCCCTGACATTGCAGTAGGTGAAGAACATTTAACCTTACTTACTTACGTACTTACTTACTGACTTACTTACTGACTTTAACCTTGTTCAACGTTTTCGTGTCATCTGTCCCTCTCTGCCCTATTTCTATGGCCTTCCCAAAACTCACAAACCTGATAATCCTCTGCGTCCCATCATATCTTCTAGAGGTTCTGTCTCTTATTCTCTTACTTCTTGGCTAGCCAAAACCCTCACTCCCTTTCTTGGTACTTTTTCTCCTGCCCACCTTCGTCACTCTCAAGACTTCATCAAACGGGTTCGCTCTCTCCCGTCCTGTAAGATGCTTAGTCTTGATGTCGAGTCTTTCTTCACTAATGTCCCTCTGGATGATGTCCTTAATTTTCTCAGAGAGAAGGCCAATGAAGGGTTACTTCATCTCCCTATACCTACTGATGTCTGTCTTGATCTTATCCGCCTTTGTGTGGACTCTAATTCCTTTTCTTTTCAAGGTAAATATTATTCTCAAACCTTTGGTGTCGCCATGGGTTCTCCTCTATCTCCTGTTCTTGCTAATCTTTACATGGAATACTTAGAGACTGTCCTTCTTCCCACTATTGATGTACGTCCTTCACTCTGGCTCCGCTATGTAGATGACATCTTTGCTCTTTGGCCTCATGACTCAAGTCTCTTCCAACCTTTTCTTGATGATCTTAATAATCTTGCCCCTTCCATTAAGTTTAAAGCTGATTGGGAATATAATTCCTTGCTTCCTTTCCTTGATGTTCATGTCCACCGCTCAGTTACAGGTTTTGTCTTCTCCGTGTATCGCAAGCCTATGCACAGTGGCATGTACATTCATTACTTTTCTTATCATGCTTCCTCTGTCAAGAAAAGTGTTCTTATCTCCCTCTTTCTCTGGGCTCTCCGCATTTGTGATCCTCAGTTCCTTGAAGCCGAAATTTCCACTCTTCATAATTCATTTTCCCGCCTTGGCTACCCTTCCAATTTCATAGACTCTGCTTTCTCTCGTGCCAAACGGACTTTCTTCTCTCCTAAACCCTCTACTCCTGGGAACTCTCCTGTCCTCTGTCTTCCCTACATCTCTGGTCTCTCTAATCTCAACAGCTCTCTCCGTTCCTTAGACATCAAACTTACCTTTCGCCAGACTAACACTCTTCGCACTAATCTAGTTCATATCTCCCCTCCCTCTATAGATTCTCCTGGTGTCTACTCTATTTCTTGCTCCTCCTGTCCTCTTCAGTACTTTGGAGAAACTGGCCGATCTCTTTCTGACAGACTTAGGGAGCACAAAAATAGTGTTAGGCCGACACTAATAATGGTCTTTTCTGTCATGTCAGAGATCACAGTCATCCTATTGATTGGTCTTCTGCTAAAACTGTCTACCCTACGTCTAACTTTCACAGTCGCCGTCTGGTTGAATCTTCCCTTATACACAACTTTCCCTGTATGAATTTTAGCCCTGGCGGACTGCCAGCTTCATTGCAGTGCTCCTTTCCTAGAATATGACTGACTCCACTACTACTACTATCACTACTACTACTTCCACTATTACCCCTCCACCACTTTCTTGTGCCCTCCCCTGTCTGCCTGCCTATATATAACCCTTTCCACCTGTCCTTTGTGTTAGTGTGACTTTGTAAATGGTCCAAGTTGGACCGAAACGTCGTCGTAAGCTCCTCTTTTCTTTGGGAGACTCTTGCTGCTCCAGCACCAAAACCTAGTGCAGCACTGGCCTACAAGCAGTCAAGTTGGGACGGCCCCATCACTGAAAAGATGCTTGCCATCATGCTTAGGGCTGTAACATCAGACAGGGAGACTTCCCGTCTCCTAGCTGTGAATGCACATCACTCTGGAGACTTCCTCCAAACAGTCTCAACCCTAAGACCCTCCGCATTGCAGTGGGTCTCCGCCTTGCTGCCCCAATTCACATGGAATATACGTGTATTTGCGGCAATGCGCAAGCCGACCAATATGGTCTACATGGTCTAAACTGTTCCAAAACCAATGGCTGGCATGCAAGATACAATGAAGTCAACGACATTATAAAGAGAACCCTTGCTACAGCTGGATGCCCAGCTGAGAGAGAGCCTCGATCACTAGCAGCCAACAATACCCACAACCCATCAAACCGCCTCGACGGGATCACCATCTATCCTTGGAAGAATGGCAAGCTCTTAGCATGGGACTATACCTGTGTGTCGACACTGGCTGACACCTACATCCATCACAGTGTCAGGCAACAGGGAGGAGCTGCTGACCACAGGGAGGAGCTGCTGACTACAGGTAGGAGTACAAGATTGGCAAGTACAGGGACATAAGCCAACAGTATCAATTTGTCCCAGTGGGATCAGAGACCTTGGGAGCGTGGGAAAAAATGCCACACGTTTCCTTAAAGAACTGTGTTCCAGACTCATCGACACCACCAGGGACCCAAAGGCAGCCACTTTCATGTTCCAGCGCCTCAGCGTGGCCATCCAGAGGGTAAATGCATGCTGCATACTGGGCTCACGTCCGACTTCAGAGGAGCTGGAGGAGATTCATAATCTTTGATATATTGTACCAATGTATTCATGTTCATGTTTGTATTTTCTGTCAACGTATTCTGTCTACCTGTCTATTAATAAAGTATATATATAATATACATAAGGAGTGGTAGGAGAAGAAAATATTCAAACAGCTCCGGGAAGAACCTCGAGTTTTCCCTGAGGTACGTTTATTGTCTTCTCTGAGGATGAGGGTCCCAGTAAAGTATATATATATATATATATATATATATATATATATATATATATATATATATATAAAATATATATATATATATATATATATATATATACATTATATATATATATATATATATATATATATATATATATATATATTATATACATTATATATATATATATATATATATATATATAATATATATATATATATATATATATATATATATATATATATATATATATATATATATATATATATATATATATATATATATATTATATACATATATATATTATATAGATATATATATACATATATATATATATATATATATATATATATATATATATATATATATATATATATATATATATATATATATATATATATATATATATATATATATATATATATATATATATATATATATATATATATATATATATATATATATATATATATATATATATATATATATATATATATATATATATATATATATATATATACTGATATGTACACTGATCGCTAAAGCTCTCGCTTCACATGGCGAGGGTCTGCGTTCGATTCCCAGCGAGGGTAGAAACATTTAGTTTCTTTACACCGGTTGTCTATGTTCACCCATCAGTAAAATGGGTACCTGGGTGTTAGTGGACTGGTGTGGGTCGCATCCTGGGTGTTAGTGGACTGGTGTGGGTCGCATCCTGGGACAAAACTGACCTAATTTGCGGGAAATGCTCAGCATAACAAGGGACTTTCTATATAGTAGTATGTCATTGATGTCAGCTATGGTCTGTATACCTTGTACATGTACTGGTAGTAAATAAAGACATTATTATTATTATTATTATTATTATTATTATTATTATTATTATTATTATTATTATTATTATTATTATTGTTATTATTGTTATTATTATTATTATTATTATTATTATTATTATTATTATTATTATTATTATTAATATTATTATTATTATTATTATTATTATTATTATTATTATTATTATTATTATACGCACACTCATATAAAATACTGAGAGGAATCGACAAGGTGGACAGAGACAGAATGTCCCAGAGATGGGACACAGCAACAAGGGGACACAGTTGGAAGTTGAAGACTCAGATGAATCACAGGGATGTTAGGAAGTATTTCTTCAGTCACAGAGTTGTCAGGAAGTGGAATAGTCTGGAGAGCGATGTAGTGGATGCAGGATCCATACATTGCTTTAAGAAGAGGTATGATAAAGCTCATTTAGCAGGAAAAGTGACCCAGTAGCGACCAGTGAAGAGGCGGGGCCAGGAGCTATGACTCGACCCCAGCAACCACAATTAGGTGAGTACGAAACACTGAAATACGTATACTGATACAATGAAATATACATTGATATAAAGTGTTACACGCTGTTTAAATGGTAACTAACCTATTATCTTACAAATATTTTCAAGGGTAACTGGCCTATTTCTATAAGTTTACACATAATTTCAGGGTAACTAACCTATTTTGTTATCTTACACGTTTTACAATAGTTTTAAGGGTAACTAACCTATTTCCATCATTTTACAAACAGTTTCAAGGGTAACTAACCTATTTCCATCATCTTACACACTGTTCAAAGGGTAACTAACCTATTTCCATCATCTTACACACTGTTCAAAGGGTAACTAACCTATTTCCATCATCTTACACACTGTTCAAAGGGTAACTAACCTATTTCCATCATCTTACACACTGTTCAAAGGGTAACTAACCTATTTCCATCATCTTACACACTGTTCAAAGGGTAACTAACCTATTTCCATCATCTTACACACTGTTCAAAGGGTAACTAACCTATTTCCATCATCTTACATTGTTTCAGGTCTAACTAAACTATTTTCCTCACTTTACAAATATCAAGGTTGGAGCTTCGTAGTGGTCGAGTTTTTGTTCCCCGATCACAGTGACCTTTGTTGTGACCTTTACTGTGATGGAATGCTGGGCACCTAGATGGAGCCAATGATAGTTTCTGTTTTTGTTCACTGCTGTTTTTGCTCACTACTGTGTTTGTTCACTGTTGTGTTTGTTCACTGTTGTGTTTGTTCACTGTTGTGTTTGTTCACTGTTGTGTTTGTTCACTGTTGTGTTTGTTAACTGTAGTGTTTGTTCACTGCTGTGTTTGTTCACTGCTGTGTTTCTTCACTGTTGTTTTTCTTCACTGTTGTGTTTGTTCACTGTTTTTTTGTTCACTGTTGTGTTTGTTCACTGTTGTGTTTGTTCACTGCTGTGTATGTTCACTGTTGTGTTTGTTCACTTTTGTGTTTGTTCACTGTTGTGTTTGGTCACTGTTGTGTTTGTTCACTGCTGTGTTTGTTCACTGTTGTGTTTGTTTACTGCTGTGTTTGTTCACTGTTGTGTATGTTCACTGTTGTGTTTGTTCACTGTTGTGTTTGTTCACTGTTGTGTTGTTCACTGTTGTGTTTGTTCACTGTTGTGTTTGTTCACTGTTGTGTTTGTTCACTGTTGTGTTTGTTCACTGTTGTGTTTGTTCAATGCTGTGTTTGTTCACTGTTATGTTTGTTCACTGCTCTGTTTGTTCACTGTTGTTGTTTGTTCACTGTTGTGTTTGTTCACTGTTGTGTTTGTTCACTACTGTATTTGTTCACTGTTGTGTTTGTTCACTGTTATGTTTGTTCACTGCTCTGTTTGTTCACTGTTGTTGTTTGTTCACTGTTGTGTTTGTTCACTGTTGTGTTTGTTCACTGTTGTGTTTCTTCACTGTTGTGTTGTTCACTGTTGTGTTTGTTCACTGTTGTGTTTGTTCATTGTTGTGTTTGTTCACTGTTGTGTTTGTTCACTGTTATGTTTGTTCACTGCTCTGTTTGTTCACTGTTGTTGTTTGTTCACTGTTGTGTTTGTTCACTGTTGTGTTTGTTCACTGTTGTGTTTCACTGCTGTGTTTGTTCACTGTTGTGTTTCACTGCTGTGTTTGTTCACTGTTGTGTTTGTTCACTGTTGTGTTTGTTCATTGTTGTGTTTGTTCACTGCTGTGTTTGTTCACTGTTGTGTTTGTTCACTGTTGCGTTTGTTCACTTTTGTGTTTTTTCGCTGCTGTGTTTGTTCACTGTTGTGTTTGTTCACTACTGTATTTGTTCACTGTTGTGTTTGTTCACTGCTGTATTTGTTCACTGCTGTGTTTGTTCACTATTGTACTTGTTCACTGCTGTGTTTGTGTACTGATGTGTTTTTTCAATATTGTGTTTGTTCACTGCTGTGTTTGTTCACTGTTTAATTTGTTCAGTATTCTGTTTGTTCACTGTTGTGTTTGTTCACTGTTGTGTTTGTTCACTGTTGTATTTGTTCAATATTGTGTTTGTTCACTGTTATGTTTGTTAACTGTTCTGTTTGTTCACTGTTGTTGTTTATGCACTGTTATGTTTGTTCACTGTTCTGTTTGTTCACTGTTCTGTTTGTTCACTGTTCTGTTTGTTCACTGTTCTGTTTGTTCACTGTTCTGTTTTTTCCCTGTTGTGTTTCTTCACTGCTGTGTTTGTTCACTGTTGTGTTTGTTCACTGCTGTGTTTGTTCACTGTTGTGTTTGTTCACTGCTGCGTTTGTTCACTGCTGTGTTTGTTCACTGTTGTGTTTCACTGTTGTGTTTGCTAACTGCTGTGTTTGTTCACTGTTGTGTTTGTTCACTGCTGTGTTTTTTCACTGCAGTTTTTGTTCACTGTTGTGTTTGTTCACTGTTGTGTTTGTTCACTGTTGTGTTTGTTCACTGTTGTGTTTTTTCACCGATGTGTTTGTTCACTGTTGTGTTTGTTCAGTATTCTGTTTGTTCACTGTTGTATTTGTTCACTGTTGAGTTTGTTCAATATTGTGTTTGTTTACTGTGTTTATTCACTGTTGTATTTGTTCACTGTTGTGTTTGTTCAATATTGTGTTTGTTCAATGTTGTGTTTGGTCATTGTTGTGTTTGTTCAATATTGTGTTTGTTCACTGTTGCGATTGTTCACTGATTTTGTTCACTGTTGACCTCTATATACAGTCACTTATTGTAGTGGATGACTGGGTTCACATATTGTAATTCATGACTGGGGGTTCACTTATTGTAGTGGATGACTGGGGTTCACATATTGTAATTCATGACTGGGGTTCACTTATTGTAGTGGATGACTGGGGGTTCACTTATTGTAGTGGATGAATGGGGTTCACTTATTGTAGTGGATGACTGGGGTTCACTTATTGTAGTGGATGACTGGGGGTTCACTTATTGTAGTGGATGACTGGGGTTCACATATTGTAATTTATGACTAGGGTTCACTTATTGTAGTGGATGACTGGGGGTTCACTTATTGTAGTTGATGAATGGGGTTCACTTATTGTACTGGATGACTGGGGTTCACTTATTGTACTGGATGACTGGGGGTTCACTTATTGTAGTGGATGACTGGGGGTTCACTCATTGAAGTGTATGACTGGGGGTTCACTTATTGTAGTGGATGACTGGGGTTCACTTATTGTAGTGGATGACTGGGGTTCACTTATTGTAGTGGTTGACTGGAGTTCACTTATTGTAGTGGATGACTGGGGTTCACATATTGTAGTGGATGACTGAACTTCACTTATTGTAGTGGATGACTGGGGTTCACTTATTATAGTGGATGACTGGGGTTCACTTGTTGTAGTGGATGACTGGGGGTTCACTTGTAGTGGATGACTGAGGTTCACTTATTGTAGTGTATGACTGGGATTCACTTATTGTAGTGGATGACTGGGGTTCACTTATTGTAGCGGATGACTGGGGTTCACTTATTGTAGTGGATGACTGGGTTTCACTTATTGTAGTGAATGACTTGGGGTTCACTTGTTGTAGTGGATGACTGGAGTTCACGTATTGTAGTGGATGACTGGGGATCACTTATTGTTGTGGATGACTGGGGGTTCACTTATTGTAGTGGATGACTGGGGTTCACTTGTTGTAGTGGATAACTGGGGGTTCAATTATTGTAGTGGATGACTGGGGTTCACTTATTGTAGTGGATGACTGGAGTTCACTTATTGTAATGGATGACTGGGGTTCACATATTGTAGTGGATCACTGGGGTTCACTTGTTGTAGTAGATGACTGGGGGTTCAATTATTGTAGTGGATGACTGGGGGTTCATTATTGTAGTGGATGACTGGAGTTCACTTTTTGTAATGGATGACTGGGGTTCACATATTGTAGTGGATCACTGGGGTTCACTTATTGTAGTGGATGACTGGGGTTCACTTATTGTAGTGGATGACTGGGGTTCACTTGTTGTAGTGGATGACTGGGATTCACTTATTGTAGTGGATGACTGGGGTTCACTTATTGTAGTGGATGACTGGGGTTCACTTGCTGTAGTGGTTGACTGGGGATCACTTGTTGTAGTGGTTAACTGCGGTGTTCACTTGTTGTAGTGGTTGACTTGGGTTCACTTATTGTAGTGGATGACTGGGGTTCACTTATTGTAATGGATGACTGGGGCTCACTTGTTGTAATGGATGACTGGGGTTCTCTTATTGTAGTGGATGACTGGGATTCACTTATTGTAGTGGATGATTGGGGTTCATTTATTGTAGTGGATGACTGGTTCACTTATTGTAGTGGATGACTGGGGCTCACTTGCTGTAGTGGTTAACTGGGGGTTCACTTGTTGTAGTGGTTGACTGGGGTTAACTTATTATAGTGGATGACTGGTTCACTTATTGTAGTGGATGACTGGGGCTCACTTGCTGTAGTGGTTAACTGGGGGTTCACTTGTTGTAGTGGTTGACTGGGGTTAACTTATTATAGTGGATGACTGGTTCACTTATTGTAGTGGATGACTGGGGTTCATTTGTTGCAGTGGATGACTGGGGTTCACTTATTGTAGTGGTTGACTGGGGTTCATTTGTTGTAGTGGTTGACTGGGGTTCAGTTATTGCAGTGGATGACTGGAGATCACTTATTGCAGTGGATGACTGGGGTTCACTTGTAGTGGTTGACTGGGGTTCACTGGTTGTAGTGGATGACTGGCAAAGCTGCTAGACCACTCCTTGGACTCATGGGACAGCGAGACCACTCTTTGGACTCATGGGACAGCGAGACTTCCGTGGACTCATGGGACAGCGAGACAAATAAACCCAGCCCCTGGCCAGTGAGATAGGTATGGATCAAGAAATGGCCATCCCAACCACTGTAATATTGTATATCGAAGGATGGCAGGAAGTACGATCCCCGAAGTCCAACAAGAGGCACAGTGTTTCCTTGCAGATCGGTCAAGCTAAATCATTCGCAGTCACCAGCTCCTGGTTCACCAAGAAAGGACACAGAGATAATATCCATACCTATGTGGCAGGTCTTGATCCAATGTGTAGGAGCTCTCTCAGCTCAACTAGATCTTCTTTGCTGGGGAACATACCAGGTTAGGACGTACCACCCAGAACCTTCGAGGTACTTCAGGTACCAGAGGTACATCCACCTTAAAGCCCGTTCCAGCAGGTCTCACCCTGCCAAGGTCTGCTTGGATAAACTAAAGAGAAGAGAAGCGGCTACGGAATCTTGGTGTCCGAACTGCATCAAGAAACATTATACCTGAAACCTGCACTGCCCGGAGGGGCTCCGCCGTGTCAGGGCAGCATGGAAAAACCTGGTTTTCCAGCCTCCAGCATCAAATAGAGCCCTCACCACTGCTCAATGGTGATGGCTCTACTTGGCAAGTGGCCAGGGCCACTTCCCCGACCACAGCGACGGAGGAAACCGAAGAAACATCAACAAGGTCGCAACACTTGCTCAGTCGGCCCCGGGCACTTATGCTCATACTCCCAACTTACAATGGCAGCCAGCTGGCCCCATGCCGCAGGAACAGATTACCTACAACGCATTTACCCTAACACCGCAAGTCTACAGTGAAGAGCACTGTAGAGTGAGAGAAGAGAGCCAGCCATGCCATGTTACCCCTGAGCTATCAAACAGTGGTGATAATAACCTGCTTCACCGAGGTCATGTGAGACTTGATAAACTCTGTAGAACATAATAACTAACGATATTCCAGTAATTCACTAACGATATTTCAGTAATTCACTAACGCTATTCCAGTAATTCACTAACGATATTCCAATAATTAATGTTAATAGTGGGTCTGAAGAAAAGAAATTGTGTAATATCAGACTCACTAGGGAAAATCCCCGGGCCTAATAAACTTTTTTCAAGTGTTCTTAAGGAGTGCAAAGTGGACGTTTCTGAACCATTAACTAACTTTTTTAATATATCTCTTCAAAAAGATGTACTGTCTGATATATGGAAGATGGCTAATGTAATTTCTACTTTTAAAGCAGGAGATAAGTCATTACCATCAAATTACCGCCCAATAAGCCTGACCTCAATTGTAGGCAAATTACTGGAGTCAATTATAGCTGATATTATAAGAGAGAAGTTTGTTGGACTACACATTAGTAGATAAAAGACTGTTGAGTAGACTTCAGGATGTACATGTTTATAGAGGCGCCACAGATATATCAGGGTTGAAGATGTATGGGGTAGGTTTAAAAATGTAGTGTTAGAGTGTTCAGCAGAAGTTTGTGGTTACAGGAAAGTGGGTGCGGGAGGGAAGAAGAGTGATTGGTGGAATGATGATGTAAAGAGAGTAGTAAGAGAGAAAAAGTTAACATATGAGAGGTTTTTACAAAGTAGAAGTGATGTAAGGAGGGAGGATTATATGGAGAGAAAAAGAGAGGTTAAGGGAGTGGTGAAGCAATGTAAAAAGAGAGCAAATGAGAGAGTGGGTGAGATGTTATCAACAAATTTTGTTGAGAATAAGAAAAAGTTTTGGAGTGAGATTAATAAGTTGAGGAAGCCTAGGGAACAAATGGATTTGTTAGTTAAAAATAGGAGAGGAGAGTTATTAAATAGAGAGTTAGAGGTATCGGGATGATGGAGGAAATATTTTGAGGAATTGTTAAATGTTGATGAAGACAGGGAAGCTGTGATTTCGTGTATAGGGCAAGGAGGAATAACATCTTGTAGGAGTGAGGAAGAGCCTGTTGTGAGTGTGGGGGAAGTTCGTGAGGCAGTTGGTAGAATGAAAGGGGGTAAGGCAGCTGGGATTGATGGGATAAAGATAGAAATGTTAAAAGCAGGTGGGGATATAGTTTTGAAGTGGTTGGTGCTCTTATTTAATAAATGTATGGAAGAGGGTAAGGTAGATTGGCAGAGAGCGTGTATTGTTCCTTTGTATAAAGGCAAAGGGGACAAAAGAGTGTAAAAATTATATGGGAATAGGTCTGTCGAGTATACCTGGTAAAGTGAGTTTTATCATACCTCGTCTTAAATTTATGCATGGTTCCTGCCTCCACTATGTCACTTTCTAGGCTGTTCCACTTCCTTACAACTTTATGACTGAAGAAATACTTCCTAACATCCCTTTGACTCATCTGAGTCTTCAACTTCCAATTGTGACCCCTTGTTGCTGTGTCCCATCTCTGAAACATCCTGTCTCTGTCCACCTTGTCAATTTCTCGCAGCATTTTATATGTCGTTATCATGTCTTCCCTAACCCTCCTGTCCTCCAGTGTTGTCGAGCCGATTTCCCTTAACTTTTCTTCGTAGGACAATCCCCTTAGCTCTGGGTCTAATCTTGTTGCGAACCTTTGCACTTTCTTTAATTTCTTGACGTGCTTGACCAGGTGTGGGTTCCAAGCTGGTTCTGTATACTCCAGTATGGGCCTGACGTATATGGTGTACAGAGTTTTGAACGATTCCTGACTGAGGTATCGGAATGGTATTCTTAGGTTTGCCAGCCGCCCGTATGCTGCAGCAGTTATCTGATTAATGTGTGCCTCAGGAGATGTGCTCGGTATTATACTCACCCCAAGATCTTTTTCCTTGAGTGAGGTTTGCAGTCTTTGGCCACCTAGACTATACTCTGTCTGCGGTTTTCTTTGCCCTTCCCCGATCTTCATGACTTTGCATTTGGCGGGGTTAAATTCAAGGAGCCAGTTACTGGACCAGGCTTGTAGCCTTTTTATTTCTCTTTGTAGTCCTGCCTGATCCTTGACTGATTTGATTCTTCTCATTAACTTCACATCATCTGCAAACAGGGACACTTCTGAGTCTATCCCTTCCGTTATGTCATTCACATATACCAAAAACAGTACAGGTCCTAGGACTGACCCTTGTGGAACCCCACTCGTCACAGGTGCCCACTCTGACACCTCGTCACGTACCATCACTCGTTGTTGCCTCCCTGTTGCCTTTCCTGTTATGTGTGCCTGATCCTCTAGCTTTTGCATTAACCTCTTGTGAGCAACTGTGTCGAACGCCTTCTTGCAGTCCAAGAAAATGCAGTCTAACCACCCCTCTCTCTCGTGTCTTACTTCTTTTACCTTGTCATGAAACTCCAGTAGGTTTGTGACACAGGATTTTTGTTCTCACCTATTTGTACTCACCTGTTTGTGGTTTCAGGGGTCGAGACTCAGCTCTTGGCCCCACCTTTTCACTGACCGCTGCTAGGTCCTCTCTCTCTCTCTCTGCTCCATGAGCTTTATTATACCTCGTCTTAAAGCTATGTATGGTTCGTGCCTCCACTACATCACTTGCCAGACTATTCCACTTCCTGACAACTCTGTGACTGAAGAAATCCTTCCTAACATCCCTTTGTGTGTTTACATACATATCTTCAGTTTAATAGGAAGAAAATATTTAACTGACTGACCGATTTGTCAGGAAGTGTGTCGTGACTCTGATCTTAATCCCACGATCACCCGTCTGAGGATCTTGAAGGATTTATCAACATAATTCAGCTGTTCTGTGGCCGCGATCAGGGTCATGTTCTAGTCCTGTGTTCCACGATCAGGGTCTTGTTGTAGTCCCTGTGTTCCACGATCAGGGTCTTGTAGTCCCTGTGTTCAAGTGTTCAACGATCAAGGTCTTGTAGTCCCTGTGTTCCACGATCAGGGTCTTGTTGTAGTCCTGTGTTCCACGATCAGGATCTTGTAGTCCCTGTGTTCAAGTGTTCAACGATCAAGGTCTTGTAGTCCTGTGTTCCACGATCAGGATCTAGTTGTAGTCCTGTGTTCCACGATCAGAGTCTTGTTGTAGTCCTGTGTTCCACGATCAGGATCTTGTTGTAGTCCTGTGTTCCACGATCAGGGTCTTGTTGTATTCCTGTGTTCCACGATCAGGGTCTTGTTGTAGTCCCTGTGTTCTACGATGAGGGTCTTGTTGTAGTCCTGTGTTCCACGATCAGGGTCTTGTTGTACTCCCTGTGTTCCACGATCAGGGTCTTGTAGTCCCTGTGTTCAAGTGTTCCACGATCAGGGTCTTGAAGTCCCTGTGTTCAAGTGTTCAACGATCAGGGTCTTGTAGTCCCTGTGTTCAACGATCAGGATCTAGTTGTAGTCCTGTGTTCCACGATAAGGGTCTTGTAGTCCCTGTGTTCAAGTGTTCAACGATCAGGGTCTTGTAGTCCCTGTGTTCCACGATCAGGGTCTTGTTGTATTCCCTGTGTTCCACGATCAGGGTCTTGTAGTCCCTGTGTTCAAGTGTTCAACGATCAGGGTCTTGTAGTCCTGTGTTCCACGATCAGGGTCTAGTTGCAGTCCTGTGTTCCACGATCAGGGTCTAGTTGTAGTCCCTGTGTTCCACGATCAGGATCTAGTTGTAGTCCCTGTGTTCCACGATCAGGGTCTTGTTGTACTCCCTTTGTTCCACGATCAGGGTCTTGTAGTCCCTGTGTTCAAGTGTTCAACGATCAGGGTCTTGTAGTCCTGTGTTCCACGATCAGAGTCTAGTTGTAGTCCTGTGTTCCACGATCAGGATCTAGTTGTAGTCCCTGTGTTCCACGATCAGGGTCTTGTTGTACTCCCTGTGTTCCACGATCAGGGTCTTGTAGTCCCTGTGTTCAAGTGTTCAACGATCAGGGTCTAGTTGTAGTCCTGTGTTCCACGACCAGGATCTAGTTGTAGTCCTGTGTTCCACGATCAGGATCTAGTTGTAGTCCTGTGTTCCACGATCAGGGTCTAGTTGTAGTCCCTGTGTTCCACGATCAGGATCTAGTTGTAGTCCCTGTGTTCCACGATCAGGGTCTTGTTGTACTCCCTGTGTTCCACGATCAGGGTCTTGTAGTCCCTGTGTTCAAGTGTTCAACGATCAGGGTCTTGTAGTCCCTGTGTTCCACGACCTGGATCTAGTTGTAGTCCTGTGTTCCACGACCAGGATCTAGTTGTAGTCCTGTGTTCCACGATCAGGGTCTTGTAGTCCCTGTGTTCAAGTGTTCAACGATCAGGGTCTTGTAGTCCTGTGTTCCACGATCAGGGTCTAGTTGTAGTCCTGTGTTCCACGATCAGGGTCTAGTTGTAGTCCCTGTGTTCCACAATCAGGGTCTAGTTGTAGTCCCTGTGTTCCACGATCAGAATCTAGTTGTAGTCCCTGTGTTCCACGATCAGGGTCTAGTTGTAGTCCTGTGTTCCACGATCAGGGTCTAGTTGTAGTCCTGTGTTCCAGGGAGAAACATTTTATACACAACAACAAACTGGGGCCATCAGCTCCCCATCATTGTCTGTGGGTCCTGTGTTGGATGGTCCTGTGTTGGATGGTCCTGTGTTGGATGGTCTTGTGTTGGATGGTCCTGTGTTGGATGGTCCTGTGTTGGATGGTCCTGTGTTGGATGGATCTGTGTTGGATGGTCCTGTGTTGGATGGTCCTGTGTTGGATGGATCTGTGTTGGATGGTCCTGTGTTGGATGGTCCTGTGTTGGATGGTCGAGTAAAATTATTAATAAACAAATGGGCTATATTGTCCATCATGAATATAGTCCTGAAGGTTTTCACATTAGTTGTAAAAGTCTCTTTATTTTCTTGTGAGTGCATCAGGTGGCATATAACACAGGTGAAGCATATGACACAGGTGAAGCATATGACACAGGTGAAGCACGGGATAGTCGACATCATTTGTTGGCTCTGGGATAATAAGAAATGTCCTCTGGTACTACCAGTGACTTCTTCAGTCCTAATACAGATATATTCATGTAGGTTTGCCAGGACGGGTCCTGGCCCGGGTCTTCTCCATATGGTATCCGGCAGTGTCGGAGTTGCCCTGTACTCACCTAGTTGTGGTTTCAGGGGTCGATTCACAGCTCCTGCCCTGTGTCAGGGGCACGGTGAGTATTCATGGCTTACAGCCCTATGGAGGGGACAGCCCTATGACAAGGGCCCTGTAGGTCTTTCAACTCCAACTGAGCCATTCCTGGCACTCAAGCCGCAGCCCGAGTGCCAGAAAGACTCAGGAGATTGTCTGGAGGTGTGTAGAACACCTGACATCATGTTCTGAACAGAGATACCTGAGAAACGAGTACATATAGTGGCAGAAGTCAGGTGGAAATCCGCGACGGTAGTAGTAGTGGTGGTGGTAGTTGTAGTGGTGGTGGTAGTAGTAGTAGTATTGGTAGTAGTTTCAGTAGTTGTAGTACTGGTTGTAGTAGTTGCAGTAGTAGTAGCCGTAGTAGTGGTAGTAATACTAGTAGTAGTATAACTGTAACTAGACGGGTTGTGGTTGAGAAGAACATGTCAGCATCATGTTACAGCCTCCTCCAGGATGGGTAATATTCTGCTGATTAGCAATTTGGATACAGTGTAGCTCCCGGACATTGATGGATAGTGTTAATGACAGTAATTAGTGCGAAACTTTTCCTAAAATAAATGTCCTGAACTCTATATAACTGTCTTCCACACACAGGACACAGGAGACATGACACAAGACACAGGGGACGTAACACAGGACACAGGAGACATGACACAAGACACAGGGGACGTAACACAGGACACAAGAGACATGACACAAGACACAGGGGACGTAACACAGGACACAAGAGACATGACACAAGGCACAAGGGACATGACACAGGACACAGGGAACACAGGGAACAGGATATGACACACTAGTTTTCCGCCTCTGAGGTTTTCAATTGTCAAGCAGTTACTGTCTTCCTGGAGGAGGTGACTGTCAAGGTTACACACACACACAGTGAAGAGGCTGGGCCAGGAGCTATGACTTGACCCCTGCAACCACAACTAGGTGAGTACACACACACACTCACAAACCTGAGTCACAGGGATGTTAGGAAGTATTTCTTCAGTCACAGAGTTGTCAGGAAGTTGAATAGTCTGGGAAGTGATATAGTGGAGGCAGGATCCATACATAGCTTTAAGAAGAGGTATGATAAAGTTCATGGAGCAGGGAGAGAGTGGACCTAGTAGCGACCAGTGAAGAGGCGGGGCCAGGAGCTATGACTCGACCCCTGCAACCACAGCTAGGTGAGTACATCTCAGTGTATATATGTCGTGCCGATTAGGTAAAACTTGGGATTTTGGCTTAAATAGCAACGCTCACCTTGCCATATAAGACAAGTGAAAATTTGTGTATGCAATAATTTCGCCAAAATCATTCTGAACATAACGAAAAAAATATATTTCATTGTGTTTGTTTATTATTAAATTAATGTTAACGTATCTAAAATATATTTAGTTGGGTTAGGCTAAATTAAATTGCGCTTGTTGTAATAAGGTTAGGTAGGTTTTCAAAGTTTCTCTTGGTACAAAATTATAAATTCTTACATTAACATAAATGAAAAAAATGTATCATTAAACGTATAAGAGAAAATTTTAGAAAGGACTTAATTTTAAATGAGTTCTTGCTAATTGACCAGTTTTACCTAATCGGCACGACATATACATACCTCTCAGTATATATACACTGAGATATACACACCTTTCAGTGTATATACATACCTCTCAGTGTATATACACTGAGATATACACACCTCTCAGTGTATATACACACCTCTAAGCGTATATACACTGAGATTTACACACTTTTCATTGTATATACACACCTCTCAGTGTATATACTCTGAGATATACACACCTCTCAGTGCATATACACTGAGATATACACACCTTTCATTGTATATGCACACCTCTCAGTATATATACACTGACATGCAGACACCTTTCAGTGTATATACCCCTCTCAGTATATATGCACCTTCCAATGTATATAAACCTCTCAGTGTATATACAGAGATATACACCTCTCATTGTATATACACTGAGATAGACACGCCCATCATAATATATACACTAAGATATACATGCCTCTAAGTATATATACACTGTGATATACATTTTAATACTCATTTCATGAATATTCCTTAATAGTAACAGTCCAGATATACCCTTAATGAAGCTAGTAGAGCCATAGGTATATCCAGATACAGCTAGGAAGCAGCAGCGTGCGTATATACGCACTTGGTATTCCCATTTCTTTCAAGTATTCTTGGAATATATTTATTCTATTCACAGAGCATGAAGATGACTTAATGAATATCAGCCAGCGTGTATATACACTAAGGTGTGTGTGTGTATATACACTGAGAGGTGGGTGTATACACTGAGAGGTGGGTATATACACTGAGAGGTGTGTGTGTATATACTGAGAGGTGGGTATATACACTGAGGTGTGTGTATATATACACTGAGAGGTGGGTGTATAGACTGAGAGGTGGGTATATACACTGAGAGGTGTGTGTATATACTGAGAGGTGGGTATATACACTAAGAGGTGAGGGGATATACACTGAGAGGTATGTATATACACTGAGAGGTGGGTATATACACTGAGAGGTGTGTATATACACTGAGAGGTGGGTATATACACTAAGAGGTGAGGGGATATACACTGAGAGGTATGTATATACACTGAGAGGTGGGTATATACACTGAGAGGTGTGTATATACACTGAGAGGTGGGTATATACACTCAGAGGTGGGTATATACACTGAGAGGTGTGTATATACACTGAGAGGTGGGTATATACACTCAGAGGTGGGTATATACACTGAGAGGTGAGGGGACATACTGAGAGGTGTGTATATACACTTGAAAGGTGTGTATATACACTGAGGTGTGTGTGTATATACACTGAGGTGTGTGTGTATATACACTGAGAGGTGGGTATATACACTGAGAGGTGTGTACATATACTGAGAGTTGTGTATATACACTTGAGAGGTGTGTATATACACTGAAGTGTGTGTATATACACTTGAAAGGTGTGTATATACACTGAGGTGTGTGTGTATATACACTGAGGTGTGTGTGTATATACACTGAGAGGTGGGTATATACACTGAGAGGTGTGTACATATACTGAGAGTTGTGTATATACACTTGAGAGGTGTGTATATACACTGAAGTGTGTGTATATACACTGAAGTGTGTGTGTATATACACTGAGAGGTGTGTATATACACTGAGGTGTGTGTATATACACTGAGAGGTGTGTATATACACTGAGGTGTGTGTATAAACACTGAGAGGTGGGTATATACACTGAGAGGTGTGTGGATGTACTGAGAGGTATATATATATACTAAGAACCTCCTGGAGTATACCTGGAGAGAGTTCCGGGGGTCAACGCCCCTGCGGCCCGGTCTGTGACCACTCCAGAACAACAGATATTAGTGCCAGGAAAAATAGACCTTCCCCTCATGCCACCAACCCAACGACATTCATCTTTGCAAATATACAGGGTCTAAAGCCAGCAACAAACAACAAGATACCTTACATCCATGGACTGCTTACAGAGTCAAATGCAATGTTTGCGGCTTTCACAGAAACCCACATAAAGGATCACTTGGACAATGAAATATGGATCCCGGGCTACGACCTATACAGTTGTGACAGAGTGAACAAGCAAAAAGGGGGGGGTGTTGACCTGTATATCACAGAGTCACTTAAATGCTCAGAACTACTAAATGCCTCAAATCATGTTTACCTGGAGTTTACCTGGAGAGGGTTTCGGGGGTCAACGCCCCCGCGGACAGGTCTGAGACCAGGCCTCATGGTGGATCAGGGTCTGATCAACCAGGCTGTTACTGTCGGCCGCACGCAAACTGACGTACGAACCACAGCCCAGTTGGTCAGGTACTGACTTTAGGTGCTTGTCCTGTGCCTTCTTGAAGACAGTCAGGGGTCTATTGGTAATCCCCCTAATGTATGCTGGGAGGCAGTTGAACAGTCTTGGGCCCCTGACACTTATTGTGTTGTCTCTCAGTGTACTCGTGGCGCCCCTGCTTTTCATCGGGGGAATGTTGCATCTCCTGCCGAGTCTTTTGCTTTCATAGGGAGTGATTTTCGTGTGCAAGTTTGGTACCATTCCCTCCAGGACCTTCCAAGTGTATATTATCATGTATCTCTCTCGCCTGCGTTCCAGGGAATACAGATCAAGGACCTTCAACCGTTCCCAGTAATTTAGGTGCTTTATCGTACTTATGTGTGCTGTGAAAGTTCTTTGTACATTCTCCAGGTCTGCAATGTCGCCAGCCTTGAAGGAGGCAGTTAGTGTACAGCAGTATTCCAGCCTAGAGAGAACAAGTGATTTGAAGAGTGTCATCATGGACTTGGCGTCCCTAGTTTTGAAGGTTCTCATTATCCATCCTATCATTTTCCTAGCCGATGAGGTAGATACATTGTTGTGATCTTTGAAGGCGAGATCCTCTGACATTATCACTCCCAAGTCCTTCACATTTCTTTTTCGCTCTATTGTATGGTTAGAATTTGTCGTATACCCTGATATATTTTTTATTTCCTCAAGTTTTCCATATCTGAGTAGTTGAAATTTCTCCTCGTTGAACATCATATTGTTTTCTGCGGCCCATTTGAAGATTTGGTTGATGTCCGCTTGGAGTCTTGCAGTGTCTTCGATGGAGGTCACTGCCATGGCAGTGATCGGGTCCTGGTGAACTTTTTGCAAGGGTTCTTAAGGAATGCAAAATGGAACTCTGTGAACCAATATCTAACATTTTTAATTTATCTCTTCAAACAGGTGTAGTGTCTGATATGTGGAAGATAGCTAATGTAATTCCTATTTTTAAAGCAGGGGACAAGTCACTACCGTCAAATTACCGCCCAATAAGCCTGACCTCAACTGTAGGCAAATTACTAGAGTCAATTTTAGCTGATATTATAAGAAGCCATCTAGATAACCATAATTTGATTAATGATACTCAGCATGGATTCACGAGGGGCCGTTCCTGCCTATCTAATTTATTAACTTTCTTCGGTAAAGCTTTTGAGGCTATTGATCACGATAAAGAATTCGATATTGTTTATTTAGACTTTAGTAAGGCTTTTGATAGAGTACCGCACCAGAGACTGTTAAAGAAAGTGGCAGCTCATGGCATTGGGGGAAAAGTGCTGTCATGGATCGAGTCATGGCTCACCAATAGGAAGCAGAGAGTGTGCATAAATGGGGTTAAATCCGAATGGGGATCTGTAACAAGTGGCGTTCCACAGGGATCAGTCTTAGGCCCGTTGTTATTTATAATATATAGCAATGACCTGACGTGGGAATTACCAGTGATATGAGCAAATTCGCGGAAGACACGAAGATAGGTAGGATAATTGATTCAAACATAGATGTCATAGAACTTCAGGAAGATTTAGACAAACTTAATTCGTGGTCAGAAAAGTGGCAGATGAAGTTCAATGTAGATAAATGCAAGGTTCTGAAGCTCGGGAGTGTCCATAACCCAAGCACTTATAAGTTAAATAACGTAGAACTTAGCCATACAGATTGCGAGAAGGACTTGGGGGTGATGGTAAGCAGCAACCTTAAACCAAGACAGCAATGCCTAAGCGTACGTAATAAGGCAAATAGATTACTGGGATTTATATCAAGAAGTGTTAGCAACAGAAGTCCAGAGGTTATATTACAGCTTTATACATCATTAGTAAGGCCTCACCTAGATTACGCAGCTCATGACTAACGAAATCGTAATGACACGATTGCAAACAAACCATACCACGGGTGGGGTTCGAACCCGCGGTCAGAGAGTCTCAAAACTCTAGACCGTCGCGTAAGCCACTAGGCCAGCTAGCTTCAATAAGATTCATCCAACTAGGTATATTTCTACACCATAGGAAGGTTAGCATAGGCACCACTGTGTCCACAAATGCAAGTTTTTACAGACGCGGGTTCGAACCCCACCCGTGGTATGGTTTTTTTTTTACGCAGCTCAGTTCTGGTCTCCATATTACAGAATGGACATAAATTCGTTAGAAAACATTCAGCGTAGAATGACTAAATTAATACATAGCATTAGAAATCTTCCGTATGAAGATAGATTGAGGACCCTTAAATTACATTCACTTGTGAGACGTAGAATGAGGGGAGACATGATCGAGGTATACAAGTGGAAAATGGGTATTAACAAAGTGGATATAAATAAGGTCTTGAGGATATCTCTCCAAGAGAGAACCCGCAATAATGGATTCAAGTTAGATAAGTTTAGATTTAGAAAGGATATAGGAAAGTATTGGTTTGGAAATAGGGTAGTTGATGAGTGGAACAGTCTGCCTAGTAGGGTTATTGAAGCAAGGACCTTGGGTAGTTTCAAATTTAGGTTGGATAAATTCATGAGTGACAGAGGTTGGATTTGAGTGGGACTTGCACATGAGTAAATAGAATTATCATTTCTTATTTCTGTTAGTGGGATGGATTGTGAAGGACCTGCCTAGTATGGGCCAACAGGCCTGCTGCAGTGTTCCTCCTTTCTTATGTTCTTATGGCAATCCGAGTGTCATCCGCAAAGGAAGACACGGAGCTATGGCTTACATCTCTGTCTATGTCAGAAATGAGGATGAGGAACAGCATGGGAGTGAGTACTGTGTCTTGTGGAACAGAGCTTTTCACTGTAGCTGCCTCAGACTTTACTCTGATTACTATTACTCTTTGTGTTCTATTTGTCAGGAAATTATAGATCCATCTACCAACTTTTCCTGTTATTCCTTTATCACACATTTTGTGTGCTATTACACCATGGTCACACTTGTCAAAGGCTTTTGCTAAGTCTGTGTATACTACATCTGTATTTTGTTTATCCTCTACAGCATCCAGGACCTTGTCATAGTGGTCCAGGAGCTGGGACAGCCAGGAGCGACCTGCTCTAAACCCGTGATGCCCTGGGTTGTGTAATTGATGGGTATCTAGGTGGTTGGCTATCTTGCTTCTTAGAACCCTCTCAAAGATTTTTATGATATGGGATGTTAGTGTTATCGGTCTGTAGTTCTTTGCAATTGCTTTACTGCCACCTTTGTGGAGTGGGACTATGTCTGTTGTTGTTAGTGAGTGTGGGATGACCCCTGTGTCCATGCTCCCTCTCCATAGAATGCTGAAGGCACGTGATAGGGGCTTCTTGCAGTTCTTGATGAACACGGAGTTCCATGAGCAGTAAAGATCGAGAATCAAAACCTGGTCATCGTGGTTGTATACAAGCCTCCGGATGCAACGTCCCAACAATTCCAGGAACAAATTTTGAATATTGACAACAGTCTGGAAAATCTTGCAGAGATAACACCAGGAGGCAGCTCAGATGAAAACTCGCACACACACGAGCTTTTAAATCTCTGCACCAAATTATCCTAAAACCAGCAAATAGTAGAGCCTACAAGATTGGAGAATACGCTGGACCTCATCTTCACTAACAATGATGATCTGATACGAAATGTCATCATATCAAAAACAATATACTCAGATCACAACATAATAGAGGTCCAGACATGTATGCGGGGAGCCCCAGATCAACAAAATGTGATCAGTCGCGAGGAAGCCTTCTCCAAATTCAACTTCAATAACAAAAACATAAAGTGGGACCAAGTAAACCAAGTCCTAAATGATATAAACTGGGAAGATAGCCTAAACATCACAGATTCCAATCTATGTCATTATTATTAGTGTATATACACTGAGAGGTTTATATCTTAATGTATATATATTATTGTATAAACACTGAAAGGTATATATTCCTCAGTATATATATACTGACAGGTGTGTATATAATGAATATACAGAGGTGTGTATATCTGCGTATATACACTGCGAGGTGTGTGTATAGCTCAGTGTATATACGCTGAATTTATATTATTTTTTTATTAACACATCGGCCGTCTCCCACCAAGGCAAGGTGGCCTGACAGAGAAAAACTTTCATCATCATTCACTCCATCACTGTCTTGCCAGAGGTGTGCTTTACACTACAGTTATAAAACTGCAACATTAACACCCCTCCTTCAGAGTGCAGACACTGTACTTCCTATCTCCAGGACCCAAGTCCGGCCTGCCGGTTTCCCTGAATCCCTTCATAAATGTTACTTTGCTCACACTCCAACAGCACGTCAAATCCTAAAAACCATTTGTCTCCATTCGCTCCTATCTAACACAATCATGCATGCTTGCTGGAAGTCCAAGCCCCTCGCACACAAAACCTCCTTTACCCCCTCCCTCCAACCTTTTCTAGGCCGACCCCTACCCCGCCTTCCCTCCACTACAGATTTATGCACTCTTGAAGTGGTTCTATTTTGTTCAATCCTCTCTACATGTCCAAACCACCTCAACAACCCCTCCTCAGCCCTCTGGATAATAGTTTTGGTAATCCCGCACCTCCTCCTAATCTCCAAACTACGGATTCTCTGCATTATATTCACACACATTGCCCTCAGACACGACATCTCCACTGCCTCCAGCCTTCTCCTCGTTGCAATATTCACAAACCATGTCTCACACCCATACAAGAGTGTTGGTATAACTATACTCTCCTACATTCCCCTCTTTGCTTTCATGGATAAAGTTCTTTGTCTCCACAGACTCCTCAGTGCACCACTCACCTTTCTCCCCTCGTTAATTCTATGATTCATCTCATCCTTCATAGACCCATCTGCTGACATGTCCACTCCCAAATATCTGAATACATTCACCTCCTCCATACTCTCTCCCTCCAATCTGATATCCAATCTTCAGTTATCTAATTTTTTTGTTATCCTCATCACCTTACTCTTTCCTATATTCACTTGAAATATGTGTATATCTTAATGTATATATACTGAGAGGTGTGTATATCAGTGTATATACACTGAGAGGTGTATATCTCAGTGTATGTACACTAAGAGGTGTATATCTCAGTGTATATACACTGGTAGTTTACATTAATCAGTATTTTAGGTATTAAAGTATTCTTGACAGGTGGTGTACAGGTGACCTGCAGCCTTAATGACCCTCCTGTAGTAGATAGACTTTAAACCCCATTAACCAACCAACCAGTGTTAATGACCCTGGTGTAGTAGACAGACTTTAAACCTAATAAAGGATGTAAGTAGATACCTGGAAGCTGGTATCTGTGACTGGTATGCTGGTATATATACATGCGAGGGAGAATGGAAGAGTCATTCTGGTGGAGTTCCTCCTGAAGGTGAGTTGAAGTGAATCCTCTTGTGCGCGCTCGTGTGTGTTCTTACCTAGTTGTGGTTGCAGGGGTCGAGTCACAGCTCCTGGCACTGCCTCTTCACCGGTTGCTACTAGGTCACTCTAACTGCTCCATGAGCTTTATCATACCTCTTCTTAAAGCTATGTATGGATCCTGCCTCCACTACATCACTTCCCGGACTATTCCATTTCCCGACAACTCTGTGACTGAAGAAATACTTCCTAACATCTCTGTGATTCATCTGAGTCTTCAACTTCCAACTGTGTCCCCTTGTTGCTGTGTCCCATCTCTGGAAACATTCTGTCTCTGTCCACCTTGTCAATTCCTCTCAGTATTTTATATGTCGTTCTCATGTCCCCCCTATCTCTCCTGTCCTCCAGTGTCGTCAGGTGGATTTCCCTTAACCTCTCCTCCTAGGACATACCCCTTAGCTCCGGGACTAGTCGTGCTGCAAACCTTTGCACTTTCTCTAGTTTCTTTATGTGCTTGGCTAGGTGTGGGTTCCAAACTGGTGCTGCGTACTCCAGTATGGGCCTAACGTACACAGTGTTCAGGGTTCTAAACGATTCCTTGTTAAGATGTCGGAATGCTGTTCTTAGGTTTGCTAGGCGCCAGTATGCTGCAGCAGTTATTTGGTTGATGTGCGCCTCAGGAGATGTGCCTGGTGTTATACTCACCCCAAGATCTTTTTCCTTGGGTGAGGTTTGAAGTCTCTGACCCCCTAGACTGTACTCCGTCTGCGGTCTTCTTTGCCCTTCCCCAATCTTCATGACTTTGCACTTGGTGGGGTTGAACTCCAGGAGCCAATTCCAGGACCAGTCCTGCAGCCTGTCCAGATCCCTTTGTAGTTCTGTCTGGTCCTCGTCTGATTGAATTCTTCTCGTCAACTTCACATCATCTGCAAACAGGGACACTTCGAAGGTTATTCCTTCCGTCATGTCGTTCACAAATACCAGAAACAGCACCGGTCCTAGGACTGACCCCTGTGGAACCCCACTCGTCACCGGCGCCCACTCTGACACCTCACCACGTACCATGACTCGCTGCTGTCTTCCTGACAGGTATTCCCTGATCCATTGTAGTGCCTTCCCTGTTATCCCTGCCTGGTCCTCCAGCTTCTGCACTAATCTCTTGTTTGGAACTGTGTCAAACGCCTTCTTACAGTCCAAGAATATGCAATCTACCCACCCCTCTCTCTCTTGTCTTATTGCTGTCACCCTGTCGTAGAACTCCAGTAGGTTTGTGACACAGGATTTCCCGTCCCTAAAACCGTGTTGGCCTTCGTTGATAAGCTCATTCGTTTCTAGGTGCTCCACCACTCTTCTCCTGACTATCTTCTCCATGACCTTGCATACTATACATGTCAGTGACACTGGTCTGTAGTTTAGTGCTACGTTCCTGTCTCCTTTTTTAAAAATTGGAACTACATTTGCTGTCTTCCATACCTCAGGTAGTTGCCCTGTTTCGATAGATGTGTTGAAGATCATTGATAGAGGTACACACAGCTCCTCTGCTCCCTCTCTCAGGACCCATGGTGATATGTTATCCGGCCCCATCGCCTTTGAGGTATCTAGCTCGTTTAGTAGCCTCTTCACTTCCTCCTCAATTGTGTGTATTGTGTCCAGTACCTGATGGTGTACCCTATATCTCCTCCTTTCTGGAGGCCCTTCTATCTCCTCTGTGAACACCTCTTTGAATCTCATGTTGAGCTCCTCACACACTTCGTGGTCATTTCTTGTGACCTCCCCTCCTACCTTCCTCAGCCTGATCACCTGGTCCTTGACTGTTGTTCTCCTCCTGATGTGGCTGTACAGCAGCTTTGGGTCAGATTTGGCTTTTGCTGCTATGTCATTCTCGTACTGTCTTTGGGCCTCCCTTCTGATCTGTGCATATTCATTTCTGGCTCTACGACTGCTCTCCTTATTCTCCGGGGTTCTTTGCCTTCTGTACCTCTTCCATTCCCTTGTACAATTGGTTTTGGCTTCCCTGCACCTTTGGGTGAACCATGGGCTCATCCTGTCTTTTTCGCTTCTCCTGTTACCCTTGGGTATAAACCCCTCCTCAGCTTCCTTGCAAATTGTTGTCATATATTCCATCATCTCGTCTACTGACTTCCCTACCATCTCTCTGTCCCACTGAACTCCGTGCAGGAAGTTCCTCATGCCCACGTAGACACCTTTCTTGTAGTTTGGCTAAGGGGAATGTCCTACGAAGAAAGGTTAAGGGAAATCGGCCTGAGTGTGTGTGTATGTGTGTGTGTACTCACCTAATTGTACTCACCTAATTGTGGTTGCAGAGGTCGAGACTCAGCTCCTGGCCCCGCCTCTTCACTGATCGCTACTGGGTCCTCTCTCTCCCTGCTCCATGAGCTTTATCATACCTCATCTTAAAGCTATGTATGGTTCCTGCCTCCACTACATCACTTGCTAGACTATTCCACTTCCTGACTACTCTATGGCTGAAGAAATACTTCCTAACATCCCTTTGACTCATCTGAGTCTTCAACTTCCAATTGTGACCCCTTGTTTCTGTGTCCCCTCTCTGGAACATTCTGTCTCTATCCACCTTGTCTATTCCCCACAGTATTTTGTATGTCATTATCATGTCTCCCCTAACCCTCCTGTTCTCCAGTGTTGTCAGGCCGATTTCCCTTAACCTTTCTTCGTAGGACATTCCCCTTAGCTCTGGAACTAACCTTGTCGCAAACCTTTGCACTTTCTCTAATTTCTTGACGTGCTTGACCAAATACGGGTTCCAAACTGGCGCTTTTTGACTTAAGGAAAGCTTTTGACACAGTAAACCACGGCATCCTACTCCACAAACTTGACCACTATGGAATAAGAGGTCATGCACTAGCATACCTCAAATCCTACCTCACTAATAGGTACCAGTATGTCACTATTAAAGACACATCCTCCACGACACTACCACTAGACACCGGCGTACCGCAGGGAAGTGTCCTTGGTCCCCTGCTCTTCCTCTTATACATCAATGATCTTCCCAATGTATCACAACACTTGAAACCAATACTCTTTGCTGACGATACAACTTATGTCATCTCCCACACAAACCTTGCCACGCTTAACACCATTGTTAACGACGAATTAATAAAAATAGCAACATGGATGACTGTCAATAAACTTACACTCAACACTGATAAGACCTTCTATATTATGTTTGGCAACAGAACAGATGATCCACAATTAAACATTAAGATCAACTCTACACCTATTGCTAGACATAACGAGGGCAAGTTCCTGGGCCTTCACCTTGACAGCAGCCTGAAATTCAGCACCCATATCCAACACATAACAAAGAAAGTGTCCAAAACTGTGGGGATCCTCTCTAAGATACGGTATTATGTACCACAATCAGCCCTACTCACACTATACTACTCACTCATCTATCCCTACCTCACATATGCCATTTGTGCATGGGGATCAACAGCAATTACCCACCTAAAGCCAATAATAACCCAACAAAAAGCCGCAGTAAGAATTATCACACAATCCAACGCTAGGCAGCACACCCCCACTCTTCAA
Source organism: Cherax destructor (assembly GCA_009830355.1). Lineage (NCBI taxonomy): Eukaryota > Metazoa > Arthropoda > Malacostraca > Decapoda > Parastacidae > Cherax > Cherax destructor. The sequence goes on along the minus strand of WNWK01007116.1, from coordinate 49,164 downwards.
AGACCTAAACCTACTCACTGTCCAGAACATCCATACTTACTACTCTGCTATCTACATTTATAGAACCATTAATTCCAACTTTAACCCTGAGCTAAAACACTTTCTTGACAGTTGTGACAGGACCCATAGACATAATACCAGACATAAACATCTCTTTGACATTCCCGTGTCCGACTAAATCTATACAAAAATTCAATGCGCATAAAAGGGCCTAAAATCTGGAACTCCCTGCCTGAAAACTCTAGAACTGCAGACACAACCTCCATTTTCAAAAGCACCGTTAAAAAACATCTTATCTCACTTACGCACCCAACCGGTAGTTAACCATACGAAAACTACTTTATCTTGCACATATCCACAGCAAAATACACTTATTGATATCTGTGATTCTCCTTAATTTGCACATTACTAACCACAGCAAAATACACTTATTGATATCTGTGATTCCCCTTAATTTGCACAGTTCTAACCAAAATTCTAATACAACTATTGCTCCATAATACTTAAGCTAGTCATAAGTTTGCCTAAGATACTCCAATATAGAATCTATATTATGCCAATATATCACCTTTATCATTAATATATAAACTAATTGCTAACTTTTTATACTAATTGTTAAATTCTCAATGTTTAAATTCCAGTACCTAAATTTTGTAAACCTAACCTTACAATCTGTATATCCATTGTATAGCTATTGAGTAAGACCTATCATAAGACTGCCTGAAAAGCCTAGGCATACCTAGGCATATTATTGGCCATCTTGTAATATCAACTTTAATGTATAACTATAAGTACCCCCCACCTTGTATTACATGAAATAAAGGATTTGAATTTGAATTTGAATTTAGTATGGGCCTGACGTATACGGGGAACAGTGTCTTGAACGATTCCTTACTAAGGTATCGGAACGCTGTTCTCAGGTTTGCCAGATGTCCGTATGCTGCATCAGTTATCTGGTTGATGTGTGCTTCCGGAGACGTGCTTGGTGTTATACTCACCCCAAGATCTTTCTCCTTGAGCGAGGTTTGCAGTCTTTGGCCACCTAGCCTATACTCTATCTGCGGTCTTCTTTGACCTTCCCCGATCTTCATGACTTTACATTTGGCGGGGCTAAATTCGAGAAGCCAGTTGCTGGACCAGGTGTCCAACATGTCCAGGTCTCTTTGGAGTCCTGCCTGATCCTCATCTGATTTAATTCTTCTCATTAACTTCACATCATCTGCGAACAGAGACACTTCTGAGTCTATCCCGTCCGTCATGTCATTCACATACCAAGAATAGCACTGGACTGAAAATCGAAGACCTAAATGATTTTTTTGTGAGAGTGTCACAGAACTTGACAGACGCATGCCTATCTGACATCACCACGACGCCAGATGACTTCGAAAAGGCAATAAATGACATGCCCATGCACTCCGCTCCAGGCCCAGACTCATGGAACTCCGTGTTCATCAAGAACTGCAAGAAGCCCCTATCACGTGCTTTTAACATCCTATGGAGAGGGAGCATGGACACTGGGATCGTCCCGCAGCTACTAAAAACAACAGACATAGCCCCGCTCCACAAAGGCGGCAGTAAACCAATAGCAAAGAACTACAGACCAATAGCGCTAACGTCCCATATCATAAAAATCTTTGAAAGGGTTCTAAGAAGCAAGATCGCCACCCATCTTGATACTCATCAATTGCACAACCCAGGGCAGCATGGGTTTAGAGCAGGCAGCTCCTGTCTGTCCCAACTACTGGACCACTACGACAAGGTCCTGGATGCTCTAGAAGACAAACAAAATGCAGATGTTATATACACAGACTTTGCAAAAGCCTTTGACAAGTGTGACCATGGTGTAATAGCACACAAAATGCGTGATAAAGGAATAACAGGAAAAGTTGGTAGATGGATCTATAACTTCCTAACAAGTAGAACACAAAGAGTAGTAGTCAACAGAGTAAAGTCTGAGGCAGCTACGGTGAAAAGCTCTGTTCCACAAGGCACAGTACTTGCTCCCATCCTGTTCCTCATCCTCATATCGGACATAGACAGGGATATAAGCCACAGTGCTGTGTTTTCCTTTGCAGATGACACCCGAATCTGTATGAAAGTGTCCACCGTTGAAGACACTGCAAGACTCCAAGCAGACATAAACCAAATCTTTAAATAGTCTGCAGAAAACAATATGAAGTTCAATGATGAGAAATTTCAATTACTCAGATACGGAAAAAGTGAAGAAATTAAAATCTCATCGGAGTACAAAACTAATTCCAACCACACAATAGAGCGAAAAACTAATGTCGAAGACCTGGGAGTGATCATGTCAGAGGATCTCACCTTCAAGGACCATAACACCGTAGCAATTGCATCTGCTAGAAAAATGACAGGATGGATAATGAGAACCTTCAAAACCAGGGATGCCAAGCCCATGTTGACACTTTACAGATCGCTTGTTCTATCTAGGCTGGAATATTGCTGCACACTAACTGCACCTTTCAAGGCGGGTGAAATTGCTGACCTTGAAAATGTGCAGAGAACCTTCACGGCACGCATAAGTGCGATAAACCACCTCAACTACTGGGAACGCTTGAAGTTCCTAAACCTGTACTCCCTAGAACGCAGGCGGGAGAGATACATTATTATATACACATGGAAAATTCTCGAGGGATTAGTACCAAACTTGCACACGAAAATCACTCCCTACGAAAGCAAAAGACTCGGCAGGCGATGTAACATCCCCCAATGAAGAGCAGGGGTGCCACTAGCACGTTGAGGGACAACACAATAAGTGTGAGGGGCCCAAGATTGTTCAACTGCCTCCCAGCATTCATCAGGGGGATTACCAACAAGCCCCTGGCTGTCTTCAAGCAGGCACTGGACAGGCACCAGTGGTCTGGTGGCTTGAGCTCTCGCTTCACACACGGAGGGCCCGGGTTCGATTCCTGGCGGGTGGAAACATTTCGACGTGTTTCCTTACACCTGTTGTCATGTTCACCTAGCAGCAAATAGGTACCTGGGTTGTTAGTCGACTGGTGTGGGTCGCATCCTGGGGGACAAGATTAAGGACCCCAATGGAAATAAGACAGACAGTCCTCGATGACGCACTGACTTTCTTGGGTTATCCTGGGTGGCTAACCCTCCGGGGTTAAAAATCCGAAGAAATCTTATCTTATCTTACCTAAAGTCGGTACCTGACCAGCCAGGCTGTGGTTCGTACGTTGGACTGCGTGCGGCCAGCAGTAACAGCCTGGTTGATCAGGCTCTGGTCCAACATGAGGCCTGGTCACAGACCGGGCCGTGGGGGCGTTGACCCCTGGAATTCTTTCCAGGTCTCTCCAGGTCCTAGGACTGACCCCTGTGGGACCCCGCTCGTCACAGGCGCCCACTGTGATACCTCATCACGTACCATGACCCGTTGTTGCCTCCCTGTCAGGTATTCTCTGATTCATTGCAGTGGGTTGCAGGGGTCGAGACTCAGCTCCTGGCCCCGTGTGTGTGTGTGTGTGTGTCTGTCTGTCTGTCTGTCTGTACTCACCTAATTGTACTCACCTAATTGTGGTTGCAGGGGTCGAAACTCAGTTCCTGGCCCCGCCTCTTCGCTGTCTGCTACTGGGTCTCTGCTCTCCCTGCTCCATGAGCCTTTATCATACCTTGTCTGTGTGCGTGTGTTGTGTTGTGTTGTGTTGTGTTGTGTTGTGTTGTGTTGTGTTGTGTTGTGTTGTGTTGTGTTGTGTTGTGTTGTGTGTGTTTTGGGGGATATTTAGAGGGCAGAGGAGTGATTACTAAGGAGGTTGGAGCATTTAGAAGGGTTAGAACAGGACAGGATGCCCAGGAGTGGATATATCTGGGGTTAAGTGGTGCAGTGGATAGTGGGGTCATTCACTACAGTGTATCAAAGGGGTGAGAGGAGACTGAGTGATTTGATGTGCTGTGGGAGTAAACTTTCCATTTCTTTCCAGGAGACAATCAGTGTGTGGAGACTGAGAAGAGCCACAGGAAAGATGAAGACACATACATGGTTTATGGTGGTTACCATGGTAGCAGCCATGATGGTAGCTCCCACAACCACCCATCAGATGATGTGGGGGACTTGTTCCAGTAATTCCTATACACCCATGCCTAATTTTAACCCCCAGAAGGTACAATACTCTGTTCCGTATAACTACAATAATCAGAAAAATTATTGCCTAATTATCAACAAGAAAGTAAATTGGTCTTATATCTGAAAAAAAATTCTTTCCACTTAGAATAATTAAAGAATTCTCACAGCCCAGCTAACAACAGATGCCTTGTGCTTGACCCAACAGTTCAGTGGATCCTGGTACGTGTTGAAGAAGCTAGTGACGACCAGCAGGTGCCTGAGTACGACCTTTGAGCTGCAGAACGACACCAGCACCTTCAAGGTCAAGGAGATACGAACCCCAGTTATAGCAGACATGACACCGTACAAAGCAACGGTGACCAATGAAGGAATCCTGAAGATGTTTCCTGAGGAACCAGCCAAGATGAAACTAGACTGGAGTGGTAGTAAGTAGTTGTGGTTTGTGGCTGTATGGGGGCAGTAGGCCTGATTTATGGGCCAGTAGTCCTACTGTAGTGGTCCTTCGTTTTTATCTATAGAGACGTGCAAAAAAATGATTTCATAGTGGCTTTGTAGAGGTCTGTGAGCTAGAGACCAATGTGGTCTGTAGAGATGTTAGGTCTTAAGTAAGACCTGTGTCGGTCTTAGGTACGATCATCTTTGCTAAGACCTCAGAGGTGGTCAAAGACCACGATCCAGTCTGTTATGTTAAGACCTCAGAATATATTTTGCCACCGACGTGGCTAGATTATTGTGCACCCCATATCCATCCTGTGGAAGGCAGCGCAAGATTATATGCATACACAATAGGCCTAGGAACTAGGCCCCAAAAGGGTTAACAGGAGTACATCTGGATTTATATCTACAGTTTACTTATCAGTTACAAGCAAATTTAGGAGATTTGCTTAATATTTCTGGTATCTTATTTTCATTTATAAGATATTTTGACATGTCACATAGGTTATTATATTGTCTATCTCTATATTCCTCAATAAGTGGACAATTAAGCAGATAGTGTTCAAGACAGTGACCATATGCCTGACCACATACTTTATATTTGGTTTGATGATCATCTGTGTGTCTCCTAAACTGCCAGTACTTGTAACCAAGTCTAAGTCTGGCTACTACAACATCAGTCAGTACTTGTATCCAAGCCTAAACCTGGCCACTACAACATCAGTCAGTACTTGTAACCAAGCCTCAGTCTGGCCACTACAACATCAGTCAGTACTTGTAACCAAGCCTAAGTCTGGCCCTACAACATCAGTGTTCACATTGCAAGTTGCCCCATAAACGTACTTATCTACATTCATGTTATCATTGTGGGTTATAGATCTACTCAGGCTTCTAACTGCATTCCTATAACATTCAGTTTCATTATTTACTTCTCTCTTAATATTATTCATAATTAATAAAATAAATTATGTAATATCAGAGTCAGTAGGGATACGGTACTCAAACAAGTTAATCGATTATGCACTCAGATTATTACCGTCGGTGACGGTGATCAGCGAGGCTTCCAGACATCGTCGGCGTCTAAGATCTTGTTCTGTGAGGACGAGCTGTGTCTCATCCCAGTTCATCAAATGCCCTGTGGTGTCTCTGTGGAGGACACTGGCGTACCTTAAGTCGTCTCTGTTGCTGGTGTTTCAGTGTTCGTTCAGGCGGACTAGAAGATCTCTACCTGTTTCTCCTACATATTTCTTGGGACAGTCTCCACAGGGGATGATAGACGGCCACTGTGGAAGTTAGAGGTGTGGGGCTGCGTTTCACAGTGACGTCTTTGACAGATGATGTGTTTATGGTGGAAATAATTATGTTACCTTAGCAAGTGCCTGGCGAGTATTCTTGGCACCATCACCACATGGCAGCACTATGAACTGCTTAGAGGACTGTACCAGGAAAGGGGGGTTGTTGAGGATAGTTTGTGTCTTAAGTTTGCAGTCCTGGATGAAGAATAATGGAAACTGAAGACTTGTATGTAGATACATTCTTCTTCAGAAACAATGGCTGGAGATGCGAAAAAGATCTCAAGAAGAAGCCAATAAGAGACCTCTCTCGCATCTCCAGCCATTGTTTTCTTGAAGAAGAATGTATCTACATAACACAAGTCTTCAAACGTCTTCAGTTTCCATCTTTCTTCATGCAGGACTGCAGACTTAAGGCACAAGCTATCCTCAACAACCCCGCCCCCCTTTCCTGGTACAGTCCTCTAAGCAGTTCATAGTGCTGCCATGTGGTCATGGTGCCAAGAATACTCGCCAGGCACTTGCTAAGAGTAACATAAATGTTTCCACCATAAACACATCATCTATCAAAGACGTCACTATGAAACGCAGCCCCACACCTCTAACTTCCACAGTGGCCGTCTACACCATCCCCTGTGGAGGCTGTCCCAAGAAATATGTAGGAAAAACAGGCAGAGATTTTTCAGTCCGCCTGAACGAACATGTAAACACCAGCAACAGAGACGACTTAAGGTACGCCAGTGTCCTCCACAGAGACACCACGGGACATTTGATGAACTGGGATGAGACACAACTCCTCCTCACATAACAACATCTTAGACGCTGACGATGTCTGGAAGCCTCGCTGATCACCGTCACCGACACCATAGAACATAATACTGGATACTACAAAATATCAAAAACATTAGCATACATGATAGTCAACCAGGCAAAGCAGCACCTACCTAACAACACAGGAGTCACGTGATCACATGGTCTACCCGTCCTCATCCCAACATGGCATTCTTCAGGTCACATGCGTCACTCACCTCACTCTCCACCTATATATACTGTCTTGTTAACCTCTGGTCCCAGGACCAGAAACGTTTTCTAGTTAATATGCCTTAGTGTTTGCATACCTGTCTTGCTAAACCAAGACGTAGAATGAGGGGGAGACATTATTGAAGTGTATCAGCCACCAGGCCCTGTGGCCTGGTGGCTCATACACTCGCTTCCCACTGTGAGGGTCCGGGTTCCATTCTCGGTTGTCCATGTTCACCCATCAGTAATATAGGTACCTGGGTGTTAGTGGACTGGTGTGGGTCGCATCCTGGGACAAAACTGACGTAATTTGCGGGAAATGCTCAGCATAACAAGGGACTTTCTATATAGTAGTATGTCATTGATGTCAGCTATGGTCTGTATACCTTGTACTTGTACTGGTAGTAAATAAAGATATTATTATTATTATTATTATTATTATTATTATTATTATTATTATTATTATTATTATTATTATTATTATTACTATTATTATTATTATTATTATTAAGGTTCTGGGGATATCCCTTCAGGAAAGAACTCGAAATAATTTCTTCAACTTGGATAAATTTAGATTAAGAAAGGTTATACGATAATAGAGTTGTGGATGAGTGGCACAGTGTGCCACAGTGAGTGGCACAGTGTGCCTAGCAGGGTCACTGAAGCAAAAACCTTGGGTAGCTTCAAATATAGGTCAGATAAATACATGAGTCAGAGAGGATGGATTTGAGTGGAACTTGTGCATAATTCATCTGGATTATCAAAGCTTATTTCTTGGGTTGGGGAATATCTTTTAGTGGGTTTGGATATGACAAAGACGTGCCAGGTATGGGCCAGTAGGCCTTCTGCAGTGTGATGGCACCCATAACAGAGGTGGTCTTAGACCAACATACAGTCTGCTACGTTATACAGCTTATTTGATAACTAATCATGACTGTAACTGAATTTTGCGTTGACTACAACTGTTGTTGTAGTTTTGGTAGTTAAAGTTGTGGTAGTTACAGTTGTGGTAGTTACAGTTGTGATAGTTACAGTTGTGGTAGTTACAGTTGTGGTAGTTACAGTTGTGGTAGTTACAGTTGTGGTAGTTACAGTTGTGATAGTTACAGTTGTGGTAGTTACAGTTGTGATAGTTACAGTTGTGGTAGTTACAGTTGTGATAGTTACAGTTGTGGTAGTTACAGTTGTGATAGTTACAGTTGTGGTAGTTACAGTTGTGATAGTTACAGTTGTGATAGTTACAGTTGTGATAGTTACAGTTGTCTGAGTCTCGGGAGGCAGGAGAAAATACTTCATTATTACGCTAATATTAACTCTGCGTCTTATTTATCTATCACAATGGATCTAATGTGAGATATAATCTAGAATAATAAAATAGGCCACAATATGGGAAGTTTTCTCGTCCAGTCCCACCATACCGAAAGGTACCTAATGAATGTAGCGACAGAAAGGTACCTAATGAATGTAGCGACAGAAAGGTACCTAATGAATGTAGTGAGAGAAAGGTACCAAATGAATGTAGCGACAGAAAGGTACCTAATGAATGTAGCGACAGAAAGGTACCTAATGAATGTAGCGACAGAAAGGTACCTAATGAATGTAGCGACAGAAAGGTACCTAATGAATGTAGCGACAGAAAGGTACCTAATGAATGTAGTGAGAGAAAGGTACCAAATGAATGTAGCGACTGAAAGGTACCTAATGAATGTAGCGACAGAAAGGTACCTAATGAATGTAGTGAGAGAAAGGTACCTAATGAATGTAGTGAGAGAAAGGTACCAAATGAATGTAGCGACAGAAAGGTACCTAATGAATGTAGCGACAGAAAGGTACTTAATGAATATAGCGACAGAAAGGTACCTAATGAATGTAGCGACAGAAAGGTACTTAATGAATATAGCGACAGAAATGTACCTAATGAATGTAGCGACATAAAGGTACCTAATGAATGTAGCGACAGAAAGGTACTTAATGAATATAGCTACAGAAAGGTACCTAATGAATGTAGCGACAGAAAGGTACTTAATGAATGTAGCGACAGAAAGGTACCTAATGAATGTAGCGACAGAAAGGTACTTAATGAATATAGCTACAGAAATGTACCTAATGAATGTAGCGACAGAAAGGTACCTAATGAATGTAGCGACAGAAAGGTACATAATGAATATAGCGACAGAAAGGTACCTAATGAATGTAGCGACAGAAAGAGAGGAGACTAATTTTTATTTTTTTTAACACACATGTAAATGTAAATAAATCTTTTTACCTTATTCCTGGTATATATTCTTTATAGTATAAAAACATATATCTCCTACAGTGTATAATATTAAGGTATTAAATGGACCTCAATGGAGGTCGATCACCATGCCCAGCCCTTCTAGGGCAGGGTAGGTGCCAAAGCTGGAGCTTGCTACCATCTGCGGCTCGCAAGCCTGCCCTTCCTGTCAGCCTCCTTGGGGCGGGGAAGGTGGCAGACCAGAGTGGCCTAGCATCTATCTACCTACCTGCCTCGTGCTGGTGGGCGAATGTGGCTAGGCCTGGGACCAGTTGGTCCCACCGCTGAGGGGTACCCCCTCCCATGGGAGACTTAGGTCTCTGCTACTCCCACGCCAGGGAGCCGGGGCCGGGTCGCCATCTGGTAAAGACCCGGGCCGGGAGAATTCCCGGTGAATCAACACCACCTCCTCCTCCCCAATGGAAATAAGTCACTGTGTCTGACTTTTTTGTGTTATCCTGGATGGTTCTCTACACATATGCTGCTATGTATGATTATCTATGTAACTGTATTTGTGTATACCTGAATAAACTTACTTACAAATTAATTACTGCTGCTTCCTATAAGGTGTTGGTTGGTCCTGGGTAAGAGAAAACGGAGTGTTTGTGAGGCTAACTACACTAGATCACTAATAACGAAAACAATGAAATAAAAGAGATTTTCTTGGAAAAAAATTCACGAGTCATCAGGAATGTGACCATTTATTATTGTTCTACCAGCTGGTGGAGTAATATTCTACCAGCTGGTGGAGTAATATTGATCTACCAGCTGGTGGAGTAATATTGATCTACCAGCTGGTTGAGTAATATTGATCTACCAGCTGGTGAAGTAATATTTGTGTTGTAGTAAAGGTCAGATTTTTGGCAAAATGTCAAAATCATAGCAACTTTATTTTTTTTGTAGAATAAAGATGAGATATTTACAGAATTTTACTTCCTCAAAACCTGGAATTACCATTGTTTTATTTAGCAGTAAATCCCCAAACAACCTTTGTAGCCACATTTATCAATAATTAAGTCACAAATAACATTAAATATTATTTTTTTCAGTTGTTTTTGTGTTGTTATTGACACTTATAATAAGGAGAGTGAACACTTCTTAATGCAAGAAATTATCTTAATACTTTCCCCGAAGGCATCTACCATAATGGTAGCTACCATGAAGATACTGCCTACCAAGAAGCTAATTACCATGATGGTAACTATTTTGAATATAGCAGCTACCATGATTATAGTTATCATAATAAAAACACCTACCATGATGGTAGCTATCATGATTATAATGCCTACCATGAATAAACCTAACATGTTAGTAGCTATCATGAATATAATGGCTACCATGAATGTAGCTACCATGTTAGTAGCTACCATGAATGTAGCTACCATGTTAGTAGGTATACCTGGAGAGATTTCCGGGGATCAACGCCCCCGGGGTGGGTCTCTCACCAGGCCCCATGTTGGATCAGGGCATGATCAACCAGACTGCTACTGTTGGCTGCACGCAGTCCAACGTACGAGCCACAGCCTGGCTGGTCAGGTACCGACTTTAGGTGCCTGTCCAGTGCCTGCTTGAAGACAGCCAGGGATTTGTTGGTAATCCCCCTTATGTATGCTGGTAGGCAGTTGAACAATCTTGGGCCCCTGACACTTATTGTGTTGTCCCTCAACGTGCTAGTGGCACCAATGCTTTTCATTGGGGGGATGTTACATCGCCTGCCGAGTCTTTTGCTTTCGTAGGGAGTGATTCTCGTGTGCAAGTTTGGTACTAATCCCTCTAGGATTTTCCAAGTGTATATAATAATGTCTCACTCCCGCCTGCGTTCCAGGGAGTACAGGTTTAGGAACTTCAAGCGTTCCCAGTAATTGAGGTGGTTTATCGCAGTTATGCGTGCGGTGAAGGTTCTCTGCACATTTTCAAGGTCAGCAATTTCACCTGCCTTGAAAGGTGCAGTTAGTGTGCAGCAATATTCCAGCCTAGATAGAACAAGAGACCTGAAGAGTGTCATCATGGGCTTGGCATCCCTGGTTTTGAAGGTTCTCATTATCCATCCTGTCATTTTTCTAGCAGATGTGGTTGCTATGGTGTTATGGCCCTTGAAGGTGAGATCCTCTGACATGATCACTCCCAGGTCTTTGACATTAGTTTTTCGCTCTATTGTGTGGTTGGAATTTGTTTTGTACTCTGATGAGATTTTAATTTCCTCACGTTTTCCATGTCTGAGTAATTTAAATTTCTCATCATTGAACTTCATATTGTTTTCTGCAGCCCATTTAAAGATTTGGTTGATGTCTGCTTGGAGTCTTGCAGTGTCTTCAACGGTGGACACTGTCATACAGATTCGGGTGTCATCTGCAAAGGAAGACACAGCACTGTGGCTTATATCCCTGTCTATGTCTGATATGAGGATGAGGAATAGGATGGGAGCAAGTACTGTGCCTTGTGGAACAGAGCTTTTCACAGTAGCTGCCTCAGACTTTACTCTGTTGACTACTACTCTTTGTGTTCTACTTGTTAGGAAATTATAGATCCATCTACCAACTTTTCCTGTTATTCCTTTATCACGAATATCAGCTACCATGAATGTAGCAGCTACCATGAATGTAGCAGCTACCATGAATGTAGCAGCTACCATGAATGTATAAGCAACCATGAATGTAGCAGCTATCATGAATGTAGCAGCTACCATGAATGTATCAGCTACCATGAATGTAGCAGCTACCATGAATGTAGCAGCTACCATGAATGTAGCAGCTACCATGAATGTAGCAGCTACCATGAATGCCGCAGCTACCATGAATGTATCAGCTACCATGAATGTAGCAGCTACAATAAATGTAGCAGCTACCTTGAATGTAGCAGCTACCATGAATGTAGCAGCTACCATGAATGTAGCAGCTACCATAAATGTAGCAGCTACCTTGAATGTAGCAGCTACCATGAATGTAGCAGCTACCATGAATGTAGCAGCTACCATGAATGTAGCAGCTACCATGAATGTAGCAGCTACTATGAATGTAGCAGCTACCATGAATGTAGCAGCTACCATGAATGTAGCAGCTACCATGAATGTAGCAGCTACCATGAATGTAGCAGCTACCATGAATGTAGCAGCTACCATGAATGTAGCAGCTACCATGAATGTAGCAGCTACCATGAATGTAGCAGCTACCATGAATGTAGCAGCTACCATGAATGTATCAGCTACCATGAATGTAGCAGCTACCATGAATGTATCAGCTACCATGAATGTAGCAGCTACCATGAATGTAGCAGCTACCATGAATGTAGCAGCTACCATGAATGTAGCAGCTACCATGAATGTAGCAGCTACACTGAATGTAGCAGCTACCATGAATGTAGCAGCTACCATGAATGCCGCAGCTACCATGAATGTAGCAGCTACCATGAATGTATCAGCTACCATGAATGTAGCAGCTACCATGAATGTAGCAGCTACCATGAATGTAGCAGCTACCATGAATGTAGCAGCTACCATGAATGTAGCAGCTACCATGAATGTAGCAGCTACCATGAATGTAGCAGCTGCAATGAATGTAGCAGCTACCATGAATGTAGCAGCTACCATGAATGTAGCAGCTACCTTGAATGTAGCAGCTACCATGAATGTAGCAGCTACCATGAATGTAGCAGCTACCATAAATGTAGCAGCTAGTTTGAATGTAGGAGCTACCATAAAGGTAATTCCCATGATCGTAGATATCATAAATGAAGGCATTAACCATGATGGTAGAAATTATAAAGAATATTTCCTGAAAATGTCATTTGGCAGGCTCCCAGGCCTATATGTCACTACGTAAGGTTGTTTGGCAGGCTCCCAGGCCTATATATCACTATGTAAGATTGTTTGGCAGGCTCCCAGGCCTATATGTCACTATGTAAGATTGTTTGGCAGGCTCCCAGGCCTATATGTCACTATGAAAGGTTGTTTGGCAGGCTCCCAGGCCTATATGTCACTATGTAAGGTTGTTTGGCAGGCTCCCAGGCCTATATGTCACTATGTAAGATTGTTTGGCAGGCTCCCAGGCCTATATGTCACTATGTAAGGTTGTTTGGCAGGCTCCCAGGCCTATATGTCACTATGTAAGATTGTTTGGCAGGCTCCCAGGCCTATATGTCACTATGTAAGGTTGTTTGGCAGGCTCCCAGGCCTATATGTCACTATGTAAGATTGTTTGGCAGGCTCCCAGGCCTATATGTCACTATGTAAGGTTGTTTGGCAGGCTCCCAGGCCTATATGTCACTATGTAAGATTGTTTGGCAGGCTCCCAGGCCTATATGTCACTACGTAAGGTTGTTTGGCAGGCTCCCAGGCCTATATGTCACTACGTAAGGTTGTTTGGCAGGCTCCCAGGCCTACATGTCACTACGTAAGGTTGATCTGGACACTTGGTACAGAAAGAACAATGCTAATACGATGTTCTGGTGCTTCACTTTCCTGTAAATATTTATCTTTATTCCACAAAAAAAATAAAGTTGGTAAGTTGTTTGAATGTTGCAAAATATCTACCCTTTACTCCCACATAAATCCCAAAATATTTGGAATATTTCCAAAATTGCATCACTAAAATTAAGAACAATCATACTTTTACGATTCCTGTGAATATTATTTCATTTAATTAAATAGTAAATGCTCAGGAGAGTAAAATATGTCAATAACTTCCGGGATATTTCCTGGAACAGAGTCGGTCACCAGCCTCAGGGAAAAAATAAAAAAATCCGTTAAAATCGCAGGTTTCAATGTTTTTCTAATAAAACTAGTGTTTTAGTGTAGTTAGCCTCTCTAAAACTACGTTCTCTCTTATTCATAATCCAAAAAAAACGTTTCGGGAGGGAGGGGAAATAATTTTGTCTATAAATAACAAAAAAGGCACAATACCGTGACTGGAACAATACACACACAACCCGCACATATAAAAGAGAGGAGCTTACGACGACGTTTCTGTCATGTCAGAGATCACAGTCATCCTATTGATTGGTCTTCTGCTAAAACTGTCTACCCTACGTCCAACTTTCATAGTCGCCGTCTTGTTGAATCCTCCCTTATACACAACTTTCCCTGTATAAATCTTAGCCCTGGCTTTGTCTCTATTGATGCTTTCCTCTCTCATTACATTGTTAAATGCTCTAAACTTCAGAACACCCGTGACTTAACCTGATTCCTTTCCCTTTCATCTCTTCCCCCTTCTTCTTTTTTCTCCTATGGGTTTTCCTTTCTTTTCTTTTGCCTTATATTTTCCTTCATTTTATTCGCTTTTCTTCCCTCTCCACCCTTGCGGGCCGCTAGCCTCATTGCAGTGCTCCTTCCCATATGACTGTCTCCTCTACTACCATTACTACTACTACTACTTCCACTACTCCATCATTACCCCACTCTCTTGTACCCTTCCCTGTCTGCCTGCCTATAAATACCCTTCCTCTGAACATGGCTCTTAAGGCCACACAGTTTAACATACGTAGCTACAACATAAACAAACACATATTGGCTGAATTCATTGAGGCTGAACGTCCAGATATGCTGCTCCTAAACAGTACATGTGTGCGTGACACTCAGCGGATCAGACACTGGGGTTACACTTCACGTCAATCTAGTGCTGATCCCTATAATGGTACAGCCATTATGGTGAACAGTACTATACGACATGAATTCCTAAACATCCCCTTCACTTGCCCTCACAGCCTGGCAGTAAAAGTCTTCACCCTCCATGGACCTATCATTCTTTACACTACTTATGCCCGACCAAACTCCAACATCAACATCACAGACATAACCCTTCTCTTTAATCACTCCAACATTCCAGTATATCTCCTTGCAGATCTAAATGCAAAACATACAGACTTCCATGACACTTTCACAAACACTCACGGGAACCAACTAAAACAAGTAGTTACACAAAAACACTTAATCCACCTGGGCCCACATTTCAACACATTCTTCGGTCCTAGGGGCCAGAGTAAGCCAGACATTATCATTACAAACAGAGCCAGCCTCTACCTCCATCACCACATTTCACCAGGACCACTCTCTGGCTCAGACCACATACCTATCACTCTTCACATCTCTGCAAACCCTATTCTCATCCCTTCCAGACATATACCTTCCTTCTCTAGGGCAAACTGGGACTCCTTCAAACAACACCTAAACAACGCTAACCTAATACATAACTTTGACAACAAACCCACATCAGACATTGACACTCAATTAAATCGTATACAAAATTCTATAACACAAGCTGCCGAAAACTCCATTCCTAAAACACAATACACTACCAGATACTCCTTTCGTCCTTCTACAAGGACAAAACGTCTACTCCTATACTATCGACACCGCTTTGCCACAAACCACCACAGATATCCACAGATCAGTAGGGACCTCACCTTCCTAAGAAACAACATTATCCGCAGTTTGGATGATGACCATGCCAAACACTGGCAATCCCTCATCCAGATTGCGGAAACACCGCATTCGGGACCCTAAACAATTCTGGACCTTCATCCGGAAGGTTACAGGAGTCCCAAAAACAACACACTTCCAACACATAACACATAACAACATAAACATTACAGACCCCACCCAAGCAGCACATGCCTTCCAAAACATATGGGAACACATTTTTCACCCACACCCTCCTGACCCAGCTGCAATACAACACTCACAAGCTGTAGAACACTGGGTCTCCACACACAGACACATCACCAACCCTGACCCAATCATTCAGCTTTCCTCTCTCACCTCCACTCACATTTTAAACACTCCTTTCTCCCAACTTAATGTCAAAGCGCTAATCCTGAAGCTCCCTCCAAAAGCACCAGGAGCCTCTGGCCTCTCACATCACATTCTCCGTCACCTCCCTGACTCTGTCATCTCTGTTCTTACTAACCTCTACAATGCATGCATTGCATCTGGCTATTTTCCTCCCCTTTTCAAATCTGCAATTGCCACTCTTATTCCCAAACCTAACAAAGACTCAACTGACCCAAAGAACTACAGACCGATTAGCCTGCTTGAAACACTAGGTAAGACGTTTGAAAGACTCATTAACCAAAGACTAAGGACTCACCTTGAGACAAACCACCTCCTGACAGACCGCCAATTCGGCTTCCGACAACACAGATCTACACAAGCAGCCCTAAATATCATCTTAAACTATATTCAAATTAATAAGGCACAAGGACGTACAACAGCCCTTGTTGCTAAAGACGTGGAAAAAGCTTTTGACACTGTCTGGCACTTGGGGCTTAAGTACAAGCTATGTAACCTTTTTGACCTTCCCCAGAACGTCAAAAAATTACTAAGCAACTTCCTTGATGACCGTACAATGCGAATTAAGTTCAAAAACTGTCTCTCTGACTCTTTTACCCTTCAAGCTGGAGTCCCTCAGGGATTTGTGCTCTCTCCTACCTTATACATCCTTTACACAAACGACATTCCTGATCCAGCACACTGCACTACACTCACACTGGCTTATGCAGATGACATTACACAACTCATTGCACATGAACAATGTAGATACCTATCACTCAGAACACAACGTGAGGTAGACAGGATTAGTGCATGGGAGATCCTCTGGCGAATAAAAACCAATGCCAACAAATCAAAGATTACATATTTCTTCCAAAGAGGAAACCGTAGACCAATGCCTGTCTACCTAAGAACTACCACTACACGAACACCCATTCCACGTACACGAAACACTACAGTCCTTGGAGTTACTTTGGACTCCAGACTGAGATTACACACCCACATAAACACTAAAAGAGTTATGGCCAGTAATGCCCTCGGTAGACTGCTCAAGCTCAGAGACTCACACCCAAACACCAAACTCCACCTGTACAAGGCTCTTATAAGACCACTCATCACATACACACCTCTTGCCCTCTCTCTTGCTGCCAAAACAAACATCTTGAAACTGCAGCGAATCCAGAACCACCGAGCATTGCGGTGGTGCTTGGAACGAAGTGGGATGACTTCACCACCAGCGAGTCCTTACACATCAGGACTGGCACCCCTGCACTGAACGTGTTCTGGAAAGAACTCAGTGATAGACAAATAGACCGACTTGAAACCTATCAAAACACATGGACAACATTCCTAGACGAAACCATCAGACAGCCAGACATCAACCTAAATCTATTTCAATCTATTGATAATCCTGCTCCTACTCCTCTATACGTCTAAAACTATCCCTCCTATCTAACTCCTAATTTCTACCCTGCCCTCTGCAGGGGTGGACCTTAAAAGACGTCCTTTGTACCCTCCAAAAGCCCCTGATAACCCCTATAAAAAATCAATGCATTCTGGGATAAAGCAGTACAAATAAGCAAACCAGCAATGACGTTTTGGTTGCCTCCCTATGGGAACAGTGTCGTGCCTCCCGAGCCAAGTCCAGTAATACATTGAGCAAACCAACACAGCAGATAGTCAAACCCAGGAGCGCCTCCTCTAACATGCCAACCAACGCTATGCTGCTGGGTTTAGCCCTGGCTCTTTCCCTTCAACTATTGAAATTCCTCTCACCTACTATTCTTCATCTATCCAAATCTCCATTTCTACCCTTATGGGTCTTACCTGAGAGTATTCCTACCTACTTGTTATTTATATTGACTATTGTGTCATAATAGATTAATTGTGATAGATAAAAAAGCCGTAGTAGTGATAATATCGTTATAATGAAGCATATTCCCCGGATATCCTGGGTCAAGGATTTTTGCTGACGCAATCGAATGTTCTAGACGGTTCCTGATTGGCTGCCAGACTATGTATAAGCTCCGCCCACTCTGTTATGATTGGCTGCCAGACTATGTATAAGCTCCGCCCACTCTGTTATGATTGGCTGCCAGACTAAGTATAAGCTCCGCCCTGCTACGAGTATTGGCGTTACCATGTATGATATAAATGACCATAATTCATTGTAGGAATGTCGTAGTGACCATAATTCATTGTAGGAATGTCGTAGTGACCATAATTCATTGTAGGAATGTCGTAGTGACCACAATTCATTGTAGGAATGTCGTAGTGACCATAATTCATTGTAGGAATGTCGTAGTGACCATAATTCATTGTAGGAATGTCGTAGTGACCATAATTCATTGTAGGAATGTCGTAGTGACCATAATTCATTGTAGGAATGTCGTTGTGACCATAATTCATTGTAGGAATGTCGTAGTGACCATAATTCATTGTAGGAATGTCGTAGTGACCATAATTCATTGTAGGAATGTCGTAGTGACCATAATTCATTGTAGGAATGTCGTAGTGACAATAATTCATTGTAGGAATGTCGTAGTGACCATTATTCCTTGTAGGAATGTCGTAGTGACCATAATTCATTGTATGAATGTCGTAGTGACCATAATTCATTGTAGGAATGTCGTAGTGACCATAATTCACTGTAGGAATGTCGTAGTGACCATAATTCATTGTAGGAATGTCGTAGTGACCATAATTCATTGTAGGAATGTCGTAGTGACCATAATTCCTTGTAGGAATGTCGTAGTGACCATAATTCATTGTAGGAATGTCGTAGTGACCATAATTCCTTGTAGGAATGTCGTAGTGACCATAATTCATTGTAGGAATGTCGTAGTGACCATAATTCATTGTAGGAATGTCGTAGTGACCATAATTCATTGTAGGAATGTCGTAGTGACCATAATTCATTGTAGGAATGTCGTAGTGACCATAATTCATTGTAGGAATGTCGTAGTGACCATAATTCATTGTAGGAATGTCGTAGTGACCATAATTCATTGTAGGAATGTCGTAGTGACCATAATTCATTGTAGGAATGTCGTAGTGACCATAATTCATTGTAGGAATGTCGTAGTGACCATAATTCATTGTAGGAATGTCGTAGTGACCATAATTCATTGTAGGAATGTCGTAGTGACAATAATTCATTGTAGGAATGTCGTAGTGACCATTATTCCTTGTAGGAATGTCGTAGTGACCATAATTCATTGTAGGAATGTCGTAGTGACCATAATTCACTGTAGGAATGTCGTAGTGACCATAATTCATTGTAAGAATGTCGTAGTGACCATAATTCATTGTAGGAATGTCGTAGTGACCATAATTCCTTGTAGGAATGTCGTAGTGACCATAATTCATTGTAGGAATGTCGTAGTGACCATAATTCATTGTAGGAATGTCGTAGTGACCATAATTCATTGTAGGAATGTCGTAGTGACCATAATTCATTGTAGGAATGTCGTAGTGACCATAATTCATTGTAGGAATGTCGTAGTGACCATAATTCCTTGTAGGAATGTCGTAGTGACCATAATTCATTGTAGGAATGTCGTAGTGACCATAATTCATTGTAGGAATGTCGTAGTGACCATAATTCATTGTAGGAATGTCGTAGTGACCATAATTCATTGTAGGAATGTCGTAGTGACCATAATTCATTGTAGGAATGTCGTAGTGACCATAATTCATTGTAGGAATGTCGTAGTGACCATAATTCATTGTAGGAATGTCGTAGAACATTGATTCTTGTACCATTGTGTTGCCAGAGAGTTACTATATTTTTCTATATGGTTAAATCAATTTTGGAATATTTTCGATTTTTGTTTTCGCTCGCGCGGCTGCCAGCGGTCTCTTAATCCAGGGAAGTGGAGCACAGATCCAATTCCCTGGATAAAGAGCCCTTCACCAGCGTCAAGGAACCTCCTTTGAGGGGTATTATGAATATAACAGCTACCATGATGGTAGCTGCCATGATGGTAGCTACCATGATGGTAGCTGCGATGGTGGTAGCTACTATGATGGTAGCTACCATGATGGTAGCTGCGATGGTGGTAGCTACCATGATGGTAGCTGCGATGGTGGTAGCTACCATGAATATAGGTGCTACCATTAAGAGGATAATAACACAAGTAACACAGACACTCACATTCTTAAGTAACAGTTGAGTGTTGTCTTAGCCAGGGTGACCAGCTGGTCCCGCTGGTGTTGTGTGATGCTGACGCTGGTGTATACTGTTAACCAATCCTTCATCTTAACACTGTGGTGACGCAGGTGATGGATCATGTCTTGGATGCCCACCACTGTTACTGTGCTGCTGTGACACCAGATCCTCCAGTACCTGTTGATGATGACACAACTGTTGTTGTCTGTTGATGATCTACAACACTACCACCATCACTGCTGCAACCACCACCATCACTGCTGCAACCACCACCATCACTGCTCCAACCACCACCATCACTGCTCCAACCACCACCATCACTGCTCCAACCACCACCATCACTGCTCCAACCACCACCATCAATCAGGGATCTCACCATCAACACTGAAAGTAAGACAAGAACAACAGTGATGGACTCACCATCCTGTTGGTTGTAGCTCCTGGACCACCTCACTCACAACACAAGAACAACAGTGATGGACTCACCATCCTGGTTGTTGTAGCTCCTTGACCACCTCACTCACAACAAAAGAACAACAGTGATGGACTCACTATCCTGGTTGTTGTAGCTCCTGGACCACCTCACTCACAACAAAAGAACAACAGTGATGGACTCACTATCCTGGTGGTTGAAGCTCCTGGACCACCTGTCAGTTTTATTCGCCACCATTTATAACGATATTTTATTTGCGTTTTGGAGGCGTGGTTGAAATGATAAGGCTTCGGAGGCTTCTTACTTTATTTGTAATAAAGGTGCGGGTAACAGGCTGCGTGTCTGTGGCCATGGCCAAGGGCCATGCCTTGCGAGAGGGAGAGGAGTAGGCCTGTTCTCTGAGTGTAGTCTGGGCGCCAAGTGAGGGAGAGGCAGGGGTGAGGCAGACTCACATGGGTATGCCTACAGGCTTGCCCTCTGGCGGAATACTATGGAAACTAGCATGGCGCGAAATATGAACTCAGCTGGCAGACAGCATGGCTGTCTATGCAGACAGTCAGGCTGTCTACACACCTCACTCACAACACAAGAACAACAGTGATGGACTCACCATCCTGGTGGTTGTAGCTAATGGACCACCTCACTCACAACACAAGAACAACAGTGATGGACTCACCATCCTGGTGGTTGTAGCTCCTGGACCACCTCACTCACAACACAAGAACAACAATGACTGACTCACCCTCCTGGTGGTTGTAGCTCCTGGGCCACGTCACAGGCATGACTCACAATATCATCACTCACATCAGTCAGCTCCAGCGTCACCACCAGTGTGCTGGGTAGTGACGTCACGGCTGCTGCTGACACTGCTGCTGCTGACACTCTCACATCTGTAGTGATACACAATACTGTCACTATCATCACTGTAGTGATACACCATACTGTCACTATCATCACTGTAGTGATACATCATACTGTCACCATCACTACTGTAGTGATACACAATACTGTCACCATCACTACTGTAGTGATACACCATACTGTCACCATCACCACTGTAGTGATACACCATACTGTCACCATCACTACTGTAGTGATACACCATACTGTCACCATCTCCACTGTAGTGATACACCATACTGTCACCATCACTACTGTAGTGATACACCATACTGTCACCATCACCACTGTAGTGATACACCATACTGTCACCATCACTACTGTAGTGATACACTATACTGTCACCATCACTACTGTAGTGATACACCATACTGTCATTATCACTACTGTAGTGATACACCATACTGTCACCATCACTACTGTAGTGATACACCATACTGTCCCCATCACTACTGTAGTGATACACCATACTGTCACCATCACTACTGTAGTGATACACCATACTGTCGCCATCACTACTGTAGTGATACACCATACTGTCACCATCACTACTGTAGTGATACACCATACTGTCACCATCACTACTGTAGCGATACACCATACTGTCACCATCTCCACTGTAGTGATACACCATACTGTCACCATCACTACTGTAGTGATACACCATACTGTCACCATCACCACTGTAGTGATACAGCATATTGTCACCATCACCGCTGTAGTGATACACCATACTGTCATTATCACTACTGTAGTGATACACCATACTGTCACCATCACTTCTGTAGTGATACACCATACTGTCACCATCACCACTGTAGTGATACACAATACTGTCACCATCACCACTGTAGTGATACACCATACTGTCACCATCACTACTGTAGTGATACACTATACTGTCACCATCACTACTGTAGTGATACACCATACTGTCACCATCACTACTGTAGTGATACACTATACTGTCACCATCACCACTGTAGTGATACACCATACTGTCACCATCACTACTGTAGTGATACACAATACTGTCACCATCACTACTGTAGTGATACACTATACTGTCACCATCATCACTGTAGTGATACACCATACTGTCGCCATCACTACTGTAGTGATACACCATACTGTCACCATCACTACTGTAGTGATACACCATACTGTCACCATCACTACTGTAGCGATACACCATACTGTCACCATCTCCACTGTAGTGATACACCATACTGTCACCATCACTACTGTAGTGATACACCATACTGTCACCATCACCACTGTAGTGATACACCATATTGTCACCATCACCGCTGTAGTGATACACCATACTGTCATTATCACTACTGTAGTGATACACCATACTGTCACCATCACTTCTGTAGTGATACACCATACTGTCACCATCACCACTGTAGTGATACACAATACTGTCACCATCACCACTGTAGTGATACACCATACTGTCACCATCACTACTGTAGTGATACACTATACTGTCACCATCACTACTGTAGTGATACACCATACTGTCACCATCACTACTGTAGTGATACACTATACTGTCACCATCACCACTGTAGTGATACACCATACTGTCACCATCACTACTGTAGTGATACACAATACTGTCACCATCACTACTGTAGTGATACACTATACTGTCACCATCATCACTGTAGTGATACACCATACTGTCACCATCACTACTGTAGTGATACACCATACTGTCACCATCACCACTGTAGTGATACACCATACTGTCACCATCACTACTGTAGTGATACACAATACTGTCACCATCACTACTGTAGTGATACACCATACTGTCACCATCATCACTGTAGTGATACACCATACTGTCACCATCACTACTGTAGTGATACACCATACTGTCACCATCACCACTGTAGTGATACACTATACTGTCACCATCACTACTGAAGTGATACACCATACTGTCACCATCACCACTGTAGTGATACACCATACTGTCACCATCACTACTGTAGTGATACACCATACTGTCATGATCATCACTGTAGTGATACACCATACTGTCACCATCACTACTGGAGTGATACACCATACTGTCACCATCACCACTGTAGTGATACACCATACTGTCACCATCACTACTGTAGTGATACACCATACTGTCACCATCACTACTGTAGTGATACACCATACTGTCACCATCACTACTGTAGTGATACACCATACTGTCACTATCACCACTGTAGTGATACACCATACTGTCACCATCACCACTGTAGTGATACACCATACTGTCACCATCACTACTGTAGTGATACACCATACTGTCACCATCACTACTGTAGTGATACACCATACTGTCACCATCACTACTGTAGTGATACACCATACTGTCACCATCACTACTGTAGTGATACATAATACTGTCACCATCACTACTGTAGTGATACACCATACTGTCACCATCACCACCATGTTTATCATCATAATATCAGCGTTGTCAGTCTTTACAGTGTTGTCAGTGTGGACAGTGTTGTCAGGGTGGACAGTGTTGTCAATTTGGACAGTGTTGGCAGAGTGGACATTATTGTCAGGGATGATAGTGTTGTCGGGGTGAAGAGTATTGTAAGGGTGGCTAGTGTTGGCATGGACAGTCTACCTGGAGTTTACCTGGAGAGAATTCCAGGGGTCAACGCCCCCGCGGCCCGGTCCGTGACCAGGCCTCCTGTTGGACCAGAGTCTGATCAACCAGGCTGTTACCTCTGGCCGCACGCAGTCCAACGTACGAACAACAGCCTGGCTGGTCAGGTACCGACTTTAGGTGCCTGTCCAGTGCCTGCTTGAAGACAGCCAGGGGTTTGTTGGTAATCCCCCTGATGTATGCTGGGAGGCAGTTGAACAATCTTGGGCCCCTCACACTTATTGTGTTGTCCCTCAACGTGCTAGTGGCACCCCTGCTCTTCATTGGGGGGATGTTACATCGCCTGCCGAGTCTTTTGCTTTCGTAGGGAGTGATTTTTGTGTGCAAGTTTGGCACTAATCCCTCGAGAATTTTCCATGTGTATATAATAATGTATCTCTCCCGCCTGCGTTCTAGAGAGTACAGGTTTAGGAACTTCAAGCGTTCCCAGTAGTTGAGGTGGTTTATCGCACTTATGCGTGCGGTAAAGGTTCTCTGCACATTTTCAAGGTCAGCAATTTCACCCGCCTTGAAAGGTGCAGTTAGTGTGCAGCAATATTCCAGCCTAGATAGAACAAGCGATCGGTAAAGTGTCAACATGGGCTTGGCATCCCTGGTTTTGAAGGTTCTCATTATCCATCCTGTCATTTTTCGAGCAGATGCAATTGCTACATTGTTATGGTCCTTGAAGGTGAGATCCTCTGACATGATCACTCCCAGGTCTTTGACATTAGTTTTTCGCTCTATTGTGTGGTTGGAATTAGTTTTGTTCTCCGAAGAGATTTTAATTTCTTCACGTTTTCCGTATCTGAGTAATTGAAATTTCTCATCATTGAACTTCATATTGTTTTCTGCAGCCCATTTAAAGATTTGGTTTATGTCTGCTTGGAGTCTTGCAGTGTCTTCAACGGTGGACACTGTCATACAGATTCGGGTGTCATCTGCAAAGGAAGACACAGCACTGTGGCTTATATCCCTGTCAATGTCTGATATGAGGATGAGGAATAGGATGGGAGCAAGTACTGTGCCTTGTGGAACAGAGCTTTTCACAGTAGCTGCCTCAGACTTTACTCTGTTGACTACTACTCTTTGTGTTCTACTTGTTAGGAAATTCCTTTATCACGCATTTTATGTGCTATTACACTATGGTCACACTTGTCAAAGGCTTTTGCAAAATCTGTGTTTATAACATCTGCATTCTGTTTATCTTCTAGAGCATCCAGGACCTTGTCGTAGTGGTCCAGTAGTTGGGACAGACAGGAGCGGCCTGCTTTATACCCATGCTGTCCTGGGTTGTGCAATTGATGGGTATCAAGATGGGTGGCGATCTTGCTTCTTAGAACCCTTTCAAAGATTTTTATGATATGGGACGTTAGTGCAATTGGTCTGTAGTTCTTTGCTATTGCTTTACTGCCGCCTTTGTGGAGCGGGGCTATGTCTGTTGTTTTTAGTAGCTGTTGTCAGTATTGTCAGTGTGGACAGTGTTGTCAATTAGGATATTGTTTTCATGGTGGATATTGAAGTCAGGGTGGACAGTGTTGTCAGGGTGAACAGTGTTGTCAGGATGGACAGTGTTGTCAGGGTGGACAGTGCTGTAAGGGTGGGCAGTGTTATAAGGGTGGACAGTGTTGGCAGGGTGGACAGTGTTGTAGGGGTGGACAGTGTTGTAAGGGTGGACAGTGTTGTCAGGGTGGTCAGTGTTGTAAGGGTGGACAGTGTTCTAAGGGTGGACAGTGTTGCCAGGGTGGACAGTGTTGTCAGGGTGGACAGTGTTGTCAGGGTGGACAGTGTTGTCAGGGTGGACAGTGTTGTAAGGGTGGACAGTGTTATAAGGGTGGAAAGTGTTGTAAGGGTGGACAGTGTTGTCAGGGTGGACAGTGTTGTCAGGGTGGACAGTGTTTTCAGGGTGGACAGTGTTGTAAGGGTGGACAGTGTTGTCAGGGTGGTCAGTGTTGTAAGGGTGGACAGTGTTCTAAGGGTGGACAGTGTTGCCAGGGTGGACAGTGTTGTCAGGGTGGACAGTGTTGTCAGGGTGGACAGTGTTGTCAGGGTGGACAGTGTTGTAAGGGTGGACAGTGTTATAAGGGTGGAAAGTGTTGTAAGGGTGGACAGTGTTGTCAGGGTGGACAGTGTTGTCAGGGTGGACAGTGTTTTCAGGGTGGACAGTGTTGTAAGGGTGGACAGTGTTGTCAGGGTGGACAGTGTTGTAAGGGTGGACAGTGTTGTCAGTATGGACAGTGTTGTCAGGGTGGACAGTGTTGTCAGGGTGGACAGTGCTGTAAGGGTGAACAGTCTTGTCAGGGTGAACAGTGTTGTAAGGGTGGACAGTGTTATAAGGGTGGACAGTGTTGTCAGGGTGGACAGTGTTGTCAGGGTCGACAGTGTTGTAAGGGTGGACAGTGTTGTCAGGGTGGACAGTGTTGTCAGTGTGGACAGTGTTGTCAGGGTGAACAGTGTTGTAAGGGTGGACAGTGTTTTAAGGGTGGACAGTGTTGTCAGGGTGGACAGTGTTGTCAGGGTGGACAGTGTTGTAAGGGTGGACAGTGTTGTCAGGGTGGACAGTGTTGTAAGGGTGACAGTGCTGTCAGGGTGGACAGTGCTTGTCAGGGTGACAGTGTTGTCAGGGTGACAGGCTGTAAGGGTGAACAGTGTTGTCAGGGTGAACAGTGTTGTAAGGGTGACAGTGTTATAAGGGTGACAGTGTTGTCAGGGTGGACAGTGTTGTCAGGTGGACAGTGTTGAATTGGACAGTGTTGTCAGGGTGGACAATGTTGTCAAAGTGGACAGTGTTGTCAGGGTGGACAGTGTTAATAGGATGGACAGTGTTGTCAGGGTGGACAGTTTTGTTAAGGTGGATATTGTCAGAAAAGACATTGTTGTCACTGTTGGCAGTGTTGTATGCGTGTATAATGTTGTATGCGTGGACAATGTTGTCAGTGAGGATGGGTTTGACAGTGGTAAAAGTGTTGTCAGCGTGAATAGTGTTGCCAGGGTATACAGTGTAGCCAGGATGCACAATGTTCCCAGGGAGGACAGTATTGTCAAAGTCAGCAGTGTTGTCAGAAAGGACGTGATGTCAGGTTTAACAGTGTTGTCATGGTGGACAGTGTAATCAGGAAGGTCAGTGTTGTCAGGGTGGACAGAGTAGTTAGGAAGGGCAGTGTTGTAGGAAAGACAGTGTTGTCAGGTTGGACAGTGTTGTCAGGTGGACAGAGAGTCAGGAAGGGCAGTGTTGTCAGGAAGGACAGTGTTATCAGGACCGACAGTGCTGTCAGGGTGGACAGTGTTGTCAGGGTGGACAATGTTGTCAGGATGGAAAGTGTTGTTAGGTAGGAGAGTGTTGTAAGTTTGGAAAGAGTTGTTAGTGTTGACTGTGTTGTCATTGTGAACAGAGTTGTCACTGTGGAAATTGTCAAGGGATATTGTAGTCAGGTGATAGTGTTGTCAGTGTGGACAGTGTTCTCAGGATAGATAGTGTTGTCTGTGGATAGTGTTGTCAGGATCGACAATATTGTCTGGGTGAATATTGTTGTCAGGGTGGACATTGTAGTCAGGACGGACAGTGTTGTCAGGATGACATTGTAGTCAGGACGGACAGTGTTGTCAGCGTGGATCGTGTTGTCAGAGTGGACAGTGTAGTCAGGAGAACATGATGTCATTCTGGAAAGTGTTGTCAGTGTGGACAGTGTTGTCAGGATGGACAGTGTTGTCAGGAAAAGTGTTGTCAGCGTGGATAATGCTGTCAAGAAGGACAGTATTATCATGATTGTCAGTATTGTCAGGGTGGATAGTGTTGTCAGGAAGATAGTGTTTCAGCGTAGACAATGTTGTCAGGTGGACAGTGTTGTCGGCGTGACATTGTTGCCAGGAAAGACAGTGTTGTCAGAGTGGACAGTGTTGTCAGGGAGACAGTGATGTCAGGAGGACAGTGTTGCTAGCGAGGGCAGTGTTGTCAGAGAGGAGAATGTTATCAGGAGGTTAATGTTGTCAGCATGTGCAGTGTTGTTAGGGAGGTCAGTGTTGTCATCGAGGACAGTGTTGTCAGCGTGAACAGATTGTTATGGTGCAGAGTGTTGTCAGGAGGACAGTATTGTCAGCGTGAACAGTGTTGTCTTTGGATACAGTGTTGTCAGGATTGACAATGTTGTCAGGGTGACAGTGTTGTCTGTTGTTATAGTGTTGTCAGTATCGACGATGTTGTCAGGGTGGATACTGTTGTCAGGGTGGAGATTGTTGACAGGAAGAACAGTGTTGTCAGCGTGTACTGTGTTGTCAGAGTGGACAGTGTTGTCAGGAGAACATGATGTCATGCTGGATGGAGTTGTCAGTGTGGACAGTGCTGTAAGGGGGACAGTGTTGTAAGGGTGGATAGTGTTGTCAGGGCGGACAGTGCTGGAAAGGCGAAGTGTTGTCAGGAGAACAGTGTTGTCAGGAGAACAGTGTGTCAGGGCAGATATTGTTGTCAGGCAGACAGTGTGTCAGGGTGGATACTGTTGTCAGGTGGACAGTGCTGTCAGAGTGGACAGTGCTGTCAGAGTGGACAGTGTTGAGAGTTTTGGACATTGTTGTCAAGGTGGACAGTGTTGTCAGGGTGGATAATGTTGTCAGGGTGGACAGCATTGTCAGCGTGGGCAGTGTTGTCGTCATGGACAGTGTTGTCTGTAAATACAGTGTTGTCAGGATCGACAGTATTGTCAGGGTGGATATTGTTGTCAGGGTAGACATTGTTGTCAGGATGGACAGTGTTGTTAGCGAGGACCGTGTTGTTAGAGTGGACAGTGTTGTCAGGGAGAACATGATGTCATGCTGGATAGTGTAGTCAGTGTGGACAGTGTTGGCAGGATGGACAGTGTTGTCAGGGAGAACACGATGTCATGCTGGATGGAGTTGTCAATGTGGACAGTGCTGTCAGGGTGGACAGTGTTGCCAGAGTGGAGAGTGTTGTCAGCATGTACATTGTTGTCAGGTTCGACAGTGTGGACAGTGCTGTCAAGGAAAAGTGTTGTCAGCGTTGATATTGTTGTCAGAGTGAACATGTCGTTAGCATGAGCAGTGTTAACAGCTTAGACAATGCTGGCAGGAAGCACATTATTGTTTGGATTATCAGTGTTGTCAGGGTGGATAGTGTTGTCAGGGAAGAGAGTGTTGTCAGGGAAGACAGAGTTGACAGTGTGGACACTGTTGTCAGGGCGGACGGTGTTGTCAGGGTGGACAGTGTTGTAAGGGTGGACAGTGTTGTCAGGGTGGACAGTGTTGTAAGGGTGGACAGTGTTGTCAGGGTGGACAGTGTTGTCAGGGTGGACAGTGTTGTCAGGGTGGACAGTGCTGTAAGGGTGAACAGTGTTGTCAGGGTGAACAGTGTTGTAAGGGTGGACAGTGTTATAAGGGTGGACAGTGTTGTCAGGGTGGACAGTGTTGTCAGGGTGGACAGTGTTGTAATTGTGGACAGTGTTGTCAGGGTGGACAATGTTGTCAAAGTGGACAGTGTTGTCAGGGTGGACAGTGTTAATAGGATGGACAGTGTTGTCAGGGTGGACAGTTTTGTTAAGGTGGATATTGTCAGAAAAGACATTGTTGTCACTGTTGGCAGTGTTGTATGCGTGTATAATGTTGTATGCGTGGACAATGTTGTCAGTGAGGATGGGTTTGACAGTGGTAAAAGTGTTGTCAGCGTGAATAGTGTTGCCAGGGTATACAGTGTAGCCAGGATGCACAATGTTCCCAGGGAGGACAGTATTGTCAAAGTCAGCAGTGTTGTCAGAAAGGACGTGATGTCAGGTTTAACAGTGTTGTCATGGTGGACAGTGTAATCAGGAAGGTCAGTGTTGTCAGGGTGGACAGAGTAGTTAGGAAGGGCAGTGTTGTAGGAAAGACAGTGTTGTCAGGTTGGACAGTGTTGTCAGGGTGGACAGAGTAGTCAGGAAGGGCAGTGTTGTCAGGAAGGACAGTGTTATCAGGACCGACAGTGCTGTCAGGGTGGACAGTGTTGTCAGGGTGGACAATGTTGTCAGGATGGAAAGTGTTGTTAGGTAGGAGAGTGTTGTAAGTTTGGAAAGAGTTGTTAGTGTTGACTGTGTTGTCATTGTGAACAGAGTTGTCACTGTGAAAATTGTCAAGGGGATATTGTAGTCAGGGTGGATAGTGTTGTCAGTGTGGACAGTGTTCTCAGGATAGATAGTGTTGTCTGTGGATAGTGTTGTCAGGATCGACAATATTGTCTGGGTGAATATTGTTGTCAGGGTGGACATTGTAGTCAGGACGGACAGTGTTGTCAGGATGACATTGTAGTCAGGACGGACAGTGTTGTCAGCGTGGATCGTGTTGTCAGAGTGGACAGTGTAGTCAGGGAGAACATGATGTCATTCTGGAAAGTGTTGTCAGTGTGGACAGTGTTGTCAGGATGGACAGTGTTGTCAGGAAAAAGTGTTGTCAGCGTGGATAATGCTGTCAAGAAGGACAGTATTATCATGATTGTCAGTATTGTCAGGGTGGATAGTGTTGTCAGGGAAGATAGTGTTTTCAGCGTAGACAATGTTGTCAGTGTGGACAGTGTTGTCGGCGTGGACATTGTTGCCAGGAAAGACAGTGTTGTCAGAGTGGACAGTGTTGTCAGGGTAGACAGTGATGTCAGGGAGGACAGTGTTGCTAGCGAGGGCAGTGTTGTCAGAGAGGAGAATGTTATCAGGGAGGTTAATGTTGTCAGCATGTGCAGTGTTGTTAGGGAGGTCAGTGTTGTCATCGAGGACAGTGTTGTCAGCGTGAACAGTATTGTTATGGTGCAGAGTGTTGTCAGGGAGGACAGTATTGTCAGCGTGAACAGTGTTGTCTTTGGATACAGTGTTGTCAGGATTGACAATGTTGTCAGGGTGGACAGTGTTGTCTGTTGTTATAGTGTTGTCAGTATCGACGATGTTGTCAGGGTGGATACTGTTGTCAGGGTGGAGATTGTTGACAGGAAGAACAGTGTTGTCAGCGTGTACTGTGTTGTCAGAGTGGACAGTGTTGTCAGGGAGAACATGATGTCATGCTGGATGGAGTTGTCAGTGTGGACAGTGCTGTAAGGGGGGACAGTGTTGTAAGGGTGGATAGTGTTGTCAGGGCGGACAGTGCTGGAAAGGCGAAGTGTTGTCAGGGAGAACAGTGTTGTCAGGGAGAACAGTGTTGTCAGGGTAGATATTGTTGTCAGGGTAGACAGTGTTGTCAGGGTGGATACTGTTGTCTAGGTGGACAGTGCTGTCAGAGTGGACAGTGCTGTCAGAGTGGACAGTGTTGAGAGTTTTGGACATTGTTGTCAAGGTGGACAGTGTTGTCAGGGTGGATAATGTTGTCAGGGTGGACAGCATTGTCAGCGTGGGCAGTGTTGTCGTCATGGACAGTGTTGTCTGTAAATACAGTGTTGTCAGGATCGACAGTATTGTCAGGGTGGATATTGTTGTCAGGGTAGACATTGTTGTCAGGATGGACAGTGTTGTTAGCGAGGACCGTGTTGTTAGAGTGGACAGTGTTGTCAGGGAGAACATGATGTCATGCTGGATAGTGTAGTCAGTGTGGACAGTGTTGGCAGGATGGACAGTGTTGTCAGGGAGAACACGATGTCATGCTGGATGGAGTTGTCAATGTGGACAGTGCTGTCAGGGTGGACAGTGTTGCCAGAGTGGAGAGTGTTGTCAGCATGTACATTGTTGTCAGGTTCGACAGTGTGGACAGTGCTGTCAAGGAAAAGTGTTGTCAGCGTTGATATTGTTGTCAGAGTGAACATGTCGTTAGCATGAGCAGTGTTAACAGCTTAGACAATGCTGGCAGGAAGCACATTATTGTTTGGATTATCAGTGTTGTCAGGGTGGATAGTGTTGTCAGGGAAGAGAGTGTTGTCAGGGAAGACAGAGTTGACAGTGTGGACACTGTTGTCAGGGCGGACGGTGTTGTCAGCGTAGACAGTGTTTTCATCATGGAAAGTGTGGTCTGTGGATACAGTGTTGTCAGGATCGACAGTATTGTCAGGGTGGATATTGCTGTCAGGGTAGACATTGTTGTCAGGATGGACAGTGTTGTTAGCGTGGACTGTGTTGTCAGAGTGGACAGTGTTGTCAGGGAGAACATGATGTCATGCTGGATAGTGTTGTCAGTGTGGACAGTGTTGTCACCGTATACAGCGTTGTCAGTACACAACTAGCACCATCACACACAGTAAGACACAGTACACAACTAGCACCATCACACACAGTACACAACTAGCACCGCATTTTTTTTGACTGTAAGAAGGTGCTTGACACATTTCCACACAAGAGATTAGTGCAAAAGCTGGAGGACCAGGCAGGGATAACAGGGAAGGCACTCCAATGGATCAGGGAATACCTGTCAGGAAGACAACATCGAGTCATGGTACGTGGTGAGATGTCAGGGTGGGTGCCTGTATCGAGCGGGGTGAAACAGGGATTAGTCCTAGGACCGGTGCTGTTTCTGGTATTTGTGAACGACATGACGGAAGGAATAGACTCCGAAGTGTCCCTGACTGCAACAGATATGAAGTTGATGTGAATTTAATCGGACGAGTCTTCCTGGAGAGAATTCCAGGGGTCAACGCCCCCGCGGCCCGGTCTATGACCAGGCCTTCTGTTGGACCAGAGCCTGATCAACCAGGCTGTTACTGCTGGCCGCACGCAGTCCAACGTACGAACCACAGCCCGGCTGATCAGGTACCGACTTGAGGTGCCTGTCCAGTGCCTGCTTGAAGACAGCCAGGGGTTTGTTGGTAATACCCCTGATGTATGCTGGGAGGCAGTTGAACAATCTTGGGCCCTTCACACTTATTGTGTTGTCCCTCAACGTGCTAGTGTCACCCCTGCTCTTCATGGGGGAGATGTTACATCGCCTGCCGAGTCTTTTGCTTTCGTAGGGAGTGACTCTCGTGTGCAAGTTTGGTACTAAGCCCTCGAGAATTTTCATGTGTATATAATAATGTATCTCTCCCGCCTGCGTTCTAGAGAGTACAGGTTTAGGAACTTCAAGCCTTCCCAGTAGTTGAGGTGGTTTATCGCACTTATGCGTGCGGTAAAGGTTCTCTGCACATTTTCAAGGTCAGCAATTTCACCCGCCTTGAAAGGTGCAGTTAGTGTGCAGCAATATTCCAGCCTAGATAGAACAAGCGATCTGTAAAGTGTCAACATGGGCTTGGCATCCATGGTTTTGAAGGTTCTCATTATCCATCCTGTCATTTTTCTAGCAGATGTGGTTGTTATTGTGTTATGGTCCATGAAGGTCAGATCCTCTGACATGATCACTCACAGGTCTTTGACATTAGTTTTTCGCTCTATTGTGTGGTTGGAATTAGTTTTTTACTCCAATGAGATTTTAATTTCTTCACGTTTTCCGTATCTGAGTAATTGAAATTTCTCATCATTGAACTTCATATTGTTTTCTGCAGCCCATTTAAAGATTTGGTTTATGTCTGCTTGGAGTCTTGCAGTGTCTTCAACGGTGGACACTGTCATACAGATTCGGGTGTCATCTGCAAAGGAAGACACAGCACTGTGGCTTATATCCCTGTCAATGTCTGATATGAGGATGAGGAATAGGATGGGAGCAAGTACTGTGCCTTGTGAAACAGAGCTTTTCACAGTAGCTGCCTCAGACTTTACTCTGTTGACTACTACTCTTTGTGTTCTACTTGTTAGGAAATTATAGATCCATCTACCAACTTTTCCTGTTATGCCTTTATCACGCATTTTGTGTGCTATTACACCATGGTCACACTTGTCAAAGGCTTTTGCAAAATCTGTGTATATAACATCTGCATTCTGTTTATCTTCTAGAGCATCCATGACCTTGTCATGGAAGGAGCAGCCTGCTCTAAACCCATGCTGTCCTGGGTTGTGCAATTGATGGGTATCAAGATGGGTGGCGATCTTGCTTCTTAGAACCCTTTCAAAGATTTTTATGACATGGGACGTTAGCGCAATTGGTCTGTAGTTCTTTGCTATTGCTTTACTGCCCCCTTTGTAGAGCGGGGCTATGTCTGTTGTTTTTAGTAGCTGCGGGACGATCCCAGTGTCCATGCTCCCTCTCCATAGGATGTTAAAAGCATGTGATAGGGGCTTCTTGCAGTTCTTGATGAACACGGAGTTCCATGAGTCTGGGCCTGGAGCAGAGTGCATGGGCATGTCATTTATTGCCTTTTCGAAGTCATTTGGCGTCTTGGTGATGTACACAACTAGCACCATCACACACAGTATGACACAGTACACACATAACACCATCACACACAGTAAGACACAGTACACAACTAGCACCATCACACACAGTAAGACACAGTACACAACTAGCACCATCACACACAGTAAGACACAGTACACAACTAGCATCATCACACACAGTAAGACACAGTACACAACTAGCACCATCACACACAGTAAGACACAGTACACAACTAGCACCATCACACACAGTAAGACACAGTACACAACTTGCATCATCACACACAGTAAGACACAGTACACAACTTGCATCATTACACACAGTAAGACACAGTACACAACTAGCACCATCACACACAGTAAGACACAGTACACAACTTGCATCATCACACAGAGTAAGACACAGTACACAACTAGCACCATCACACACAGTAAGACACAGTACACAACTAACATCATCATAGACAGTAAGACACAGTACACAACTAGCACCATCACACACTTTAAGACACAGTACACAACTAGCACTATCACACACAGTAAGACACAGTACACAACTTGCATCATCACACACAGTAAGACACAGTACACAACTTGCATCATCACACACAGTAAGACACAGTACACAAATTGCATCATCACACACAGTAAGACACAGTACACAACTACCATCATCACACACAGCAAGACACAGTACACATCTTGCACTATCACACACAGTAAGACACAGTACACAACTAACACCATCACACACAGTAAGATACAGTACACAACTACCATCATCACACATAGTAAGACAAGTACACAACTACCATCATCACACACAGTAAGACACAGTACACAACTACCATCATCACACACAGTAAGACACAGTACACAACTAACATCATCACACACAGTAAGACACAGTACACAACTAACACCATCACACACAGTAAGATACAGTACACAACTACCATCATCACACACAGTAAGACACAGTACACAACTAACATCATCACACACAGTAAGACACAGTACACAACTAACATCATCACACACAGTAAGACACAGTATACACGTAACACCATCACACAGTAAGACACGGTACTCAACTAGCATCATCACGCACAGTAAGACACAGTAAACAACTAGCATCATCACACACAGTAAGACACAGTACACAACTAGCAACATCACACACAGTAAGACACAGTAAACAACTAGCAACATCACACACAGTAAGACACAGTAAACAACTAGCATCATCACACACAGTAAGACACAGTACACAAATAGCACCATCACACACAGTAAGACACAGTACACAACTAGCATCATCACACACAGTAAGACACAGTACACAAATAGCATCATCACACTCATTAAGACACAGTACACAACTAGCACCATTACACACAGTATGACACAGTACACAACTAGCACCATCACACACAGTAAGACACAGTACACAACTAGCATCATCACACACAGTAAGACACAGTACACAACTAGCATCATCACACACAGTAAGACAGTACACAACTAGCACCATCACTCACAGTAAGACACAGTACACAAATAGCACCATCACACACAGTAAGACACAGTACACAACTAGCACCATCACACACATTAAGACACAGTACACAACTAGCACCATTACACACAGTAAGACACAGTACACAACTAGCCCCATCACACACAGTAAGACACAGTAGACAGGATGGGGTGCGTCACCAACAAGAGATGTATCAAGTGCTAGAGGGCATACACACAACTGAGGAGGAGGTGAAGCAGTTACTCAGTGACCTTGATACCTCAAAGGCGATGGGTCCGGACAATATCTCCCCGTGGGTTCTTCGGGAAGGAGCTGAGGTACTGAGTGAGCCACTTACCATAATATTCAACACATCCCTTGAAAATGGGCTGATACCTGAGGTATGGAAGAAGGCCAATGTAGTCCCCATCTTTAAAAAAGGAGACAGAAAAGAGGCACTAAACTATAGACCGGTGTCACTTACATGTATAGTGTGCAAAGTCCTGGAGAAAATCATCAGGAAAAGAATGGTGGAGCACCTCCAGCGGAACAGGATAATAAACACCAGACAGCACGGATTCCCGGAAGGCAAATCCTGTGTAACAAACCTCCTAGAGTTCTATGATAAAGTAACAGAGGTAAGGCAAGAGAGAGAAGGGTGGGTTGATTGCATTTTCCTGGACTGCAGGAAGGCCTTCGACACAGTTCCTCACATGAGATTAGTAAAGAAGTTGGAAGAACAAGCATGTATAACAGGAAGGGCACTGGAATGGATCAGGGAATACCTCACAGGGAGGCAACAACGGGTCATGGTGCGTGATGAGGTATCACAGTGGGCGCCTGTGACGAGCGGCGTACCGCAGGGGTCAGTACTAGGACCAGTGTTATTCTTGGTATATGTAAACGACATGACGGATGGGATAGACTCAGAAGTGTCTCTGTTCGCAGATGATGTGAAATTAATGAGGAGAATCACATCGGAAGAGGACCAAGCAGGATTTCAAACAGACCTGGACAAGCTTGACATCTGGTCTAGCAACTGGCTTCTCGAATTCAATCCCACCAAATGCAAAGTCATGAAGAAAGGAGAAGGACAAAGAAGACCGCTGACAGAGTACAAGCTAGGTGGACAAAGGCTACAAACCTCGGCAAAGGAGAAAGACCTTGGAGTGAGTATAACGCCAAGCACGTCTCCGGAGGCACACATCAACCAGATAACTGCGGCAGCATATGGGCGACTGGCAAACCTAAGATTAGCGTTCCGTTACCTTAACAAGGAATCGTTCAAGACACTGTATATCGTGTACGTCAGGCCCATACTAGAATATGCAGCACCAGTCTGGAACCCACACCTGGTCAAGCACGTAAAGAAACTAGAGAAAGTGCAAAGGTTTGCGACAAGGTTAGTTCCACAACTCAGGGGTCTGTCCTATGAAGAAAGGTTGAGGGAAATAGGACTAACAACACTGGAGGAAAGAAGGGTCAGAGGAGACATGATAACGACATACAAAATGCTGCGGGGAATTGACAAGGTAGACAGTGACAGGATGTTCCAGAGAGGGAACACAGAAACAAGGGGACACAACTGGAAGCTGAAGACTCAGATAAGTCAAAGGGATGTTAGGAAGCATTTCTTCAGCCACAGAGTAGTCAGAAAGTGGAATAGTCTAGAGAAAGACATAGTGGAGGCAGGAACCATACATAGTTTTAAGACAAGGTATGATAAAGCTCATGGAGCAGGGAGAGCAGAGACCCAGTAGCAGACAGCGAAGAGGCGGGGCCAGGAGCTGAGTCTCGACCCCTGCAACCACAATTAGGTGAGTACAATTAGGTGATTACAGTAAGTCACAGTACATGACTAGCTCCATCCCACTCAGTAAGTCACAGTACATGACTAGCTCCATCACACACAGTAAGTCACAGTACATGACTAGCTCCATCACACACAGTAAGTCACAGTACATGACTAGCTCCATCACACTCAGTAAGTCACAGTACATGACTAGCTCCATCACACTCAGTAAGAAACGTGGAGGGCTAAGATGATGGAGGTGGTACTGGAAAACCTCATGTACCAACATGTAA
This sequence comes from Cherax destructor, assembly GCA_009830355.1. Classification (NCBI taxonomy): domain Eukaryota; kingdom Metazoa; phylum Arthropoda; class Malacostraca; order Decapoda; family Parastacidae; genus Cherax; species Cherax destructor. Next base: position 11,317 of record WNWK01007116.1, on the reverse strand, counting down.
GGACTCTACCAGAGAGAGAGAAGAGGATGAACCAGCGAGACTGGACCTAGTATTCACCTTGAGTAGTGCAGATATTGAGGACATCACATATGATAGACCCCTTGGAGCCAGTGATCATGTGGTTTTTAGCTTCGAATGCACAGTAGAGCTACAAATGGAGGAGGAAGCAGGAAGGGTATAACGTATGAAGCCAAACTACAAGAAAGGTGACTATGTGGGCATGAAGAACTTCCTGAACGGGGTTCAGTGGGACAGAGAACTGGCAGGGAAGTCAGTAAACGAGATGATGGAATATGTGACAACAATATGCAAGGAAGCTGAGGAGAGGTTTGTACCCAAGAGTAACAGAAATAACGAGAAAGCCAGGATGAGCCCGTGGTTCACCCAAAGGTGCAGGGAAGCCAAAACCAAGTGAGCCAGGGAATAGAAGAAGTACAGAAGGCAAAGGACCCAGGAAACTAAGGAGAGCAGTCGTAGAGCCAGAAATGAATATGCACAGGTAAGAAGGGACGCCCAACGACAATACGAAAATGACATAGCAGGGAAAGAGAAATCTGACCCAAATCTGTTGTACAGCTACATCAGGAGGAAAACAATAGTCAAGGACCAGGTGATCAGGCTAAGGAAGGAAGGAGGAGAGATCACAAGAAACGACCGTGAAGTATGTGATGAACTCAACATGAGATTCAAAGAAGTGTTCACAGAGGAGACAGAAGGGACTCCAGAAAGACGGAGAGGTGGGGTTCACCACCAAGTGTTGGAGACAATACATACAACCGAGGAAGAAGTGAAGAGGCTGCTGAGTGAGCTAGATACCTCAAAGGCGATGGAGCCGGACATCTCTCCATGGGTCCTGAGAGAGGGAGCTGAGGATCTATGTGTACCACTAACAACAACATTCAACACATCTATCGAAACAGGGAGACTACCTGAGGTATGGAAGACAGCAAATGTAGTCCCAATTTAAAAAAAAAAAAAGAGACAGACATGAGGCACTAAGCTACAGACCAGTGTCACTGACATGTATAGTATGCAAGGTCATGGAGAAGATTATCAGGAGGAGAGTGGTGGAGCACCTAGAAAGGAATGAGCTTATCAACGACAGCCAACACGGTTTCAGGGACGGGAAATCCTGTGTCACAAACCTACTGGAATTCTATGACAGGGTGACAGCAGTAAGACAAGACAGAGAGAGGGGTAGGTACATTGCATTTTCTTGGACTGCAAGAAGGTGTTTGACACAGTTCCACACAAGAGATTAGTGCAGAAGTGGAGGACCAGGCAGGGATAACACGGAAGTGCACTCCAATGGATTAGGGAATACCTGTCAGGAAGACAACAGCGAGTCATGTACGTGGCGAGGTGTCAGAGTGGGCGCCGGTGACGAGTGGGGTTCCACAGGGGTCAGTCCTAAGACCGGTGCTGTTTCTGGTATTTGTGAACGCCATGACGGAAGGAATAGACTCCGAAGTGTCCCTGTTTGCAGATGATATGAAGTTGATGAGAAGAATTCAATCGGACGAAGACCAGGCAGAACTACAAAGAGATCTGGACAGGCTGCAAGCCTGGTCCAGCAATTGCCTCCTGGAGTTCAACCCCACCAAGTGCAAAGTCATGAAGATTGTGGAAGGGCAAAGAAGACAGCAGACAGAGTACAGTCTAGGAGGCCAGAGACTACTAACCTTAATCAAGGAAAAAGATCTTGGGGTGAGTATAACACCAGGTACATCTCCTGAGGCGCACATCAACCAAATAACTGCTGCAGCATACGGGCGCCTAGCAAACCTAAGAACAGCATTCCGACATCTTAATAAAGAATTGTTCAGGACCCTGTACACTGTGTACGTTAGTCCCATATTGGAGTACGCACTTTGGAACCCACGCCTAGCCAAGCACGTAAAGAAGCTAGAGAAAGTGCAAAGGTTTGCAACAAAACTAGTCCCGGAGCTAAGAGGTATATCCTACGAGGAGAGGTTAAGGGAAATCGACCTGACGACACTGGAGGACATGAGAGATAGGGGAGACATGATAACGACATATAAAATACTGAAAGGAATAGACAAGGTGGACAGAGACAGAATATTACAGAGATGGGACACATCAACAAGGGGACACAGTTGGAAGTTAAAGACTCAGATGAATCACAGGGATGTTAGGAAGTATTTCTTCAGTCACAGAGTTGTCAGGAAGTGGAATTTTTGGGGAAGTGATGTAGTGGAGGCAGGTTCCATACATAGCTTTAAGAAGAGGTATGATAAAGCTCATGGCGCAGGGAGAGTGACCCAGTAGCAGCCAGTGAAGAGGCGGGGCCAGGAGCTATGAATCGACCCCTGCAACCACAACTAGGTGAGTACAGTACACAACTAGCACCATCACACACAGTAAGACACAGTACACAACTACCACCATCACACACAGTAAGACACAGTACACAACTAGCATCATCACACACAGTAAGACACAGTACACAACTAGCACCATCACTCACAGTAAGACACAGTACACAACTAGCACCATCACACACAGTAAGACACAATACACAACTATTACCATCACACACAGTAAGACACAGTACACAACTAGCATCATCACACTCAGTAAGACAAAGTACACAACTAGCATCATCACACACAGTAAGACACAGTACACAACTAGCACCATCACTCACAGTAAGACACAGTACACAACTAGCACCATCACACACAGTAAGACACAATACACAACTATTACCATCACACACAGTAAGACACAGTACACAACTAGCATCATCACACTCAGTAAGACACAGTACACAACTAGCATCATCACACACAGTAAGATAGTACACAACTAGCACCATCACTCACAGTAATACACAGTACACAACTAGCACCATCACACACAGTAAGACACAGCACACAACTAGCATCATCACACACAGTAAGACAGTACACAACTAGCACCATCACTCACAGTAAGACACAGTACACAACTAGCACCATCACACACAGTAAGACACAGCACACAACTAGCACCATCACACACAGTAAGACACAGTACACAACTAGCACCATCACACACAGTAAGATACAGTACACAACTAGCACATCACACACAGTAAGACACAGTACACAACTAGCACTATCACACACAGTAAGACACAGTTCACAACTAGCACCATCACACACAGTAAGACACAGTACACAACTATCACCATCACACACAGTAAGACACAGTACACAACTAGCATCATCACACTCAGTAAGACACAGTACACAACTAGCATCCTCACACGCAGTAAGACAGTACACAACTAGCATCATCACACACAGTAGGACACAGTACACAACTAGCATCATCACACACAGTAGGACACAGTACACAACTAACACCATCACACACAGTAAGACACAGTACACAACTAGCACCATCACACACAGTAAGACACAGTACACAACTAACACCATCACACACAGTAAGACACAGTACACAACTAGCACAATCACACACAGTAAGACACAGTACACAGTGTAACACTTACTGAGCATCATATGTTGGTGTAGTGTGGAGGTGACAGTGTGGTGTAGTTGTGACAGGAGACAGCCAGCATGGTGGTCACTCACCACAGCCAGGTTGAGGCGCCACAGCTGGTGACACTGTTGCAGCAGCCTAACTCCTCCACCAGTAAGACAACCAGTGAACTCCTCCAGGTGACTCCTGTACCAGGATAAAACACTGATGAACACCTCACTCTTACTGAATCACCACCTACACTGTATATTACACAAGTGGTAGTGAACAATGTTACACTGTATATTACACCAAGTGGTAGTGAACAATGTTACACTGTACATTACACCAAGTGGTAGTGAACAATGTTACACTGTATATTACACCAAGTGGTAGTGAACAATGTTACACTGTATATTACACCAAGTGGTAGTGAACAATGTTACACTGTATATTACACCAAGTGGAAGTGAACAATGTTACACTGTATATTACACCAAGTGGTAATGAACAATGTTACACTGTATATTACAACAAGTGGTAGTGAAATATGTTACACTGTATATTACACCAAGTGGTAGTGAACAATGATACACTGTATATTACACCAAGTGGTAGTGAACAGTGTTACACTGTATATTACACCAAGTGGTAGTGAACAATATTACACTGTATATTACACCAAGTGGTGGTGAACAATGTTACACTGTATATTACACCAAGTTGTAGTGAACAATATTACACTGTATATTACATCAAGTGGTAGTGAACAATGTTACACTGCATATTACACCAAGTGGTGGTGAACAATGTTACACTGTATATTACAACAAGTGGTACTGAACAATATTACACTGTATATTACACTAAGTGGTAGTGAACAATGTTACACTGTATATTACAACAAGTGGTAGTGAACAATATTACACTGTATATTACACCAACGGGGTAGTGAACAGTGTTACACTGTATGTTACACCAAGTGGTAGGGAACAATGATACACTGTATATTACACCAAGTGGTAGTGAACAGTGTTACACTGTATATTACACCAAGTGGTGGTGAACAATGTTACACTGTATATTACACCAAGTGGTGGTGAACAATGTTACACTGTATATTACACCAAGTGGTAGTGAACAATGTTACACTGTATATTACACCAAGTGGTAGTGAACAATGTTACACTGTATATTACACCAAGTGGTAGTGAACAATGTTACACTGTATATTACACCAAGTGGTAGTGAACAATGTTACACTGTATATTACACAAGTGGTAGTGAACAATGTTACACTGTATATTACACAAGTGGTGTGAACAATGTTACACTGTATATTACACCAAGTGGTGAGTGAACAAATAGTGTATAACATGTATATTACACCAAGTGGTGGTGAACAATGTTACACTGTATATTACACCAAGTGGTAGTGAACAATGATACACTGTATATTACACCAAGTGGTAGTGAACAGTGTTACACTGTATATTACACCAAGTGGTAGTGAACAATGTTACACTGTATATTACACCAAGTGGTAGTGAACAATGTTACACTGTATATTACACCAAGTGGTAGTGAACAATGTTACACTGTATATTACACCAAGTGGTATGTAACAATGTTACTCTGTATATTACACCAAGTGGTAGTGAACAATGTTACACTGTATATTACACAAGTGGTAGTGAACAATGTTACACTGTATATTACACCAAGTGGTAGTGAACATGTTACACTGTATATTACACCAAGTGGTAGTGAACAATATTAAACTGTATATTACACCAAGTGGTAGTGAACAATGTTACACTGTATATTACACCAAGTGGTAGTGAACAATATTACACTGTATATTACACCAAGTGGTAGTGAACAATGTTACACTGTATATTACACCAAGTGGTAGTGAACAATGTTACACTGTATATTACACCAAGTGGTAGTGAACAATGTTACACTGTATATTACACCAAGTGGTAGTGAACAATGTTACACTGTATATTACACCAAGTGGTAGTGAACAATGTTACACTGTATATTACACCAAGTGGTAGTGAACAATGTTACACTGTATATTACACAAAGTGGTAGTGAACAATGTTACACTGTATATTACACCAAGTGGTAGTGAACAATGTTACACTGTATATTACACCAAGTGGTAGTGAACAATGTTACACTGTATATTACATCAAGTGGTAGTGAACAATGTTACACTGTATATTACACCAAGTGGTAGTGAACAATGTTACACTGTATATTACACCAAGTGGTAGTGAACAATATTGCACTGTATATTACACAAAGTGGTAGTGAACAATGTTACACTGTATATTACACCAAGTGGTAGTGAACAATGTTACACTGTATATTACACCAAGTGGTAGTGAACAATGTTACACTGTATATTACACCAAGTGGTAGTGAACAATGTTACACTGTATATTACACCAAGTGGTAGTGAACAATGTTACACTGTATATTACACCAAGGTAGTGAACAATGACACTTACACTTGTATATTACACATTCAAGTGGTGAGTGAACAATGTTACACTGTATATTACACCAAGTGGTAGTGAACAATGTTACACTGTATATTACACCAAGTGGTAGTGAACAATGTTACACTGTATATTACACAAGTGGTAGTGAACAATGTTACACTGTATATTACACAAGTGGTAGTGAACAATGTTACACTGTATATTACACCAGTGGTGTGAACAATGTTACACTGTATATTACACCAAGTGGTATGAACAATGTTACACTGTATATTACACCAAGTGGTAGTGAACAATGTTACACTTATATTACACCAAGTGGTAGTGAACAATGTTACACTGTATATTACACCAAGTGGTAGTGAACAATGTTACACTATATTACACAAGTGGTAGTAACAATGTTACACTGTATATTACACCAAGTGGTAGTGAACAATGTTACACTGTATATTACACCAAGTGGTAGTGAACAATTTAACTGTATATTACACAAGTGGTAGTGAACAATGTTACACTGTATATTACACAAGTGGTAGTGAACATTACACTGTATATTACACCAAGTGGTGTGAACAATGTTACACTTATATTACACAAGTGGTAGTGAACAATGTAATATATTACACCGTATGAAGTACACTGTATATTACACAAGTGGTAGTGAACAATGTTACACTGTATATTACACCAAGTGGTAGTGAACAATTTACACTGTATATTACACCAAGTGGTAGTGAACAATGTTACACTGTATATTACACCAAGTGGTAGTGAACAATTTATGATATTACACAAGTGGATTGAAATGTTACTTATATTACACCAAGTGGTAGTGAACAATTTACACTGTATATTACACAAGTGTAGTGAACAATGTTACACTGTATATTACACAAGTGGTAGTGAACAATGTTACACTGTATATTACACCAAGTGGTAGTGAACAATGTTACACTGTATATTACACAAGTGGTGTGAACAATGTTACACTGTATATTACACAAGTGGTAGTGAACAATGTTACACTATATTACATCAAGTGGTAGTGAACAATGTTACACTGATATTACACCAAGTGGTAGTGAACAATGTTACACTGTATATTACACCAAGTGGTATGAACAATATTACACTGATATTACACAAGTGGTGGTGAACAATGTTACACTGTATATTACACCAAGTGGTGTGAACAATGTTACACTGTATATTACACAAGTGGTAGTGAACAATGTTACACTGTATATTACACAAGTGGAGTGAACAATGTTACACTGTATATTACACCAAGTGGTAGAACAATTACACTATATTACACCAAGTGGAGTGAACAATGTTACCTGATATTACACCAAGTGGTAGTGAACAATTTACACTGATATTACACCGTGTGAACAATGCACTGTATATTACACATGGTAGTGAACAATGTTACACTGTATATTACACAAGTGGTAGTAACAATGTTACACTGTATATTACACGTGGTAGAACATTTAACTGTATATTACACCAAGTGGTGTGAACAATTTACACTGTATATTACACATGGTAGTGAACAATGTTACACTGATATTACACGGTAGAACAATGTTACACTGTATATTACACAGTGGTGTGAACAATGTTACACTGTATATTACAAAGTGGTAGTGAACAATGTTACACTGTATATTACACAGTGGTAGTGAACAATGTTACACTATATTACACCAAGTGGTGTGAACAATGTTACACTGTATATTACACAAGTGGTAGTGAACAATGTTACACTGTATATTACACCAAGTGGTAGTGAACAATGTTACACTGTATATTACACAAGTGGTAGTGAACAATGTTACACTGTATATTACACCAAGTGGTAGTGAACAATGTTACACTGTATATTACACCAAGTGGTAGTGAACAATGTTACACTGTATATTACACCAAGGGTAGTGAACAATGTTACACTATATTACACCAAGTGGTAGTGAACAATGTTACACTGTATATTACACCAAGTGGAGTGAACAATTTAAACTGTATATTACACCAAGTGGTGTGAACAATATACACTGTATATTACACCAAGTGGTAGTGAACAATGTTACATGTATTACACCAAGTGGTAGTGAACAATGTTACACTGTATATTACACCAAGTGGTAGTGAACAATGTTACACTGTATATTACACATGGTAGTGAACAATGTTAACTGATATTACACATGGTAGTGAACAATGTTCACTGTATATTACACAAGTGGTAGTGAACAATGTTACACTGTATATTACACCAAGTGGAGTGAACAATGTTACACTGTATATTACACCAAGTGGTAGTGAACAATTTACACTGTATATTACACAAGTGGTAGTGAACAATGTTACACTGTATATTACACAGGGTAGTGAACAATGTTACACTGTATATTACACAAGTGGAGTGAACAATTTCACTGATATTACACAAAGTGGTAGTGAACAATGTTACACTGTATATTAACAAGTGGAGTGAACAATTTAACTGTATATTACACCAAGTGGTAGTGAACAATGTTACACTTATATTACACCAAGTGGTAGTGAACAATGTTACACTGTATATTACACCAAGTGGTAGTGAACAATGTTAACTGTATATTACACCAAGTGGTAGTGAACAATGTTACACTGTATATTACACCAAGTGGTAGTGAACAATGTTACACTGTATATTACACCAAGTGGTGTGAACAATTTACACTGTATATTACACAAAGTGGTAGTGAACAATGTTACACTGTATATTACACCAAGTGGTAGTGAACAATGTTACACTGTATATTACACCAAGTGGTAGTGAACAATGTTACACTGTATATTACACAAAGTGGTAGTGAACAATGTTACACTGTATATTACACCAAGTGGTAGTGAACAATGTTACACTGTATATTACACCAAGTGGTAGTGAACAATGTTACACTGTATATTACACCAAGTGGTAGTGAACAATGTTACACTGTATATTACACCAAGTGGTAGTGAACAATGTTACACTGTATATTACACCAAGTGGTAGTGAACAATGTTACACTGTATATTACACCAAGTGGTAGTGAACAATGTTACACTGTATATTACACAAGTGGTAGTGAACAATGTTACACTGTATATTACACCAAGTGGTAGTGAACAATGTTACACTGTATATTACACCAAGTGGTAGTGAACAATGTTACACTGTATATTACACCAAGTGGTAGTGAACAATGTTACACTGTATATTACACCAAGTGGTAGTGAACAATGTTACACTGTATATTACACAAGTGGTAGTGAACAATGTTACACTGTATATTACACCAAGTGGTAGTGAACAATGTTACACTGTATATTACACCAAGTGGTAGTGAACAATGTTACACTGTATATTACACCAAGTGGTAGTGAACAATGTTACACTGTATATTACACCAAGTGGTAGTGAACAATGTTACACTGTATATTACACCAAGTGGTAGTGAACAATGTTACACTGTATATTACACCAAGTGGTAGTGAACAATGTTACACTGTATATTACACCAAGTGGTAGTGAACAATGTTACACTGTATATTACACCAAGTGGTAGTGAACAATGTTACACTGTATATTACACCAAGTGGTAGTGAACAATGTTACACTGTATATTACACCAAGTGGTAGTGAACAATGTTACACTGTATATTACACCAAGTGGTAGTGAACAATGTTACACTGTATATTACACACAGTGGTAGTGAACAATGTTACACTGTATATTACACCAAGTGGTAGTGAACAATGTTACACTGTATATTACACCAAGTGGTAGTGAACAATGTTACACTGTATATTACACCAAGTGGTAGTGAACAATGTTACACTGTATATTACACCAAGTGGTAGTGAACAATGTTACACTGTATATTACACCAAGTGGTAGTGAACTTACACTGTATATTACACGGGTAGTGACAATTACACTGTATATTACACAAGTGGTAGTGAACAATGTTACACTGTATATTACACCAGTGGTAGTGAACAATGTTACACTGTATATTACACCAAGTGGTAGTGAACAATGTTACACTGTATATTACACCAAGTGGTGTGAACAATGTTACACTGTATATTACACAAGTGGTATAACAATGTTACACTGTATATTAAAAATGGGTAGTATACAAGTTACCCTGTAGTACACTGGTAGTGAACATGTTACCACGATATTACACCAGTCGTTGCAATGTTAGCTGATATTACACCAAGGGGGTAACAATGTCCTGTATATTAGCAGTGGTAACAATGTTAACGTTTCACCCAAGTGAGTGAACATGTACACTGATATTCCTGTGGTAGTGAACAATGTTACACTGTAAACATCAAAGTACTACAATCCTGTGTACTAGGTTGAATGACAGCAATACCCAAGGAGTACTACCGTCCTGTGGTATAGGTTGGTAGACAGCATCCACCCAGGGAGGAACTACCGTCCTGCTAAGTGAGTGTAAAACGAAAGCCTGTAATTGTTTTACATGATGGTAGGATTGCTGGTGTCTTTTTCTGTCTCAGGTACTTTCACTTTTTACACTTAGGGCACACTACACATTCATGTACAAGCACATATATACACACCCTTCTGGGTTTCTTACTATTTTCTTACTAGTTCTTGTTCTTATTTCCTCTTATCTCCACGGGGAAGTGGAACAGAATTCTTCCTCCGTAAGCCATGCGTGTCGTAAGAGGCGACTAAAATGCCTGGAGCAAGGGGCTAGTAACCCTGCCTCGGTGGATCCCTGCCTCGGTGGCCACCCTGCCTCGGTGGCCACCCTGCCTCAGTGGCCACCCTGCCTCGGTGGCCACCCTGCCTCGGTGGCCAACCTGCCTCGGTGGCCACCCTGCCTCGGTGGTCACCCTGCCTCGGTGGCCACCCTGCCTCGGTGGCCACCCTGCCTCGGTGGCCACCCTGCCTCAGTGGCCACCCTGCCTCGGTGGCCACCCTGCCTCGGTGGCCACCCTGCCTCGGTGGCCACCCTGCCACGGTGGCCACCCTGCCTCGGTGGCCACCCTGCCTCGGTGGCCACCCTGCCTCGGTGGCCACCCTGCCTCGGTGGCCACCCTGCCTCGGTGGCCACCCTGCCTCGGTGGCCACCCTGCCACGGTGGCCACCCTGCCTCGGTGGCCACCCTGCCTCGGTGGCCACCCTGCCTCGGTGGCCACCCTGCCACCATTTAAGTGATCTTACATGGGTATAATATAAGTGATCTTAAATGGGTATAGTATAAGTGATCTTACATGGGTATAATATAGTGAT
>WNWK01007115.1:0-97587 GCA_009830355.1 Cherax destructor | reverse complement strand
TCCCACAGACACATGAAGATCATCTTCGCCAAGAAGTCTGACGATAAGCCAGGTTATGAGTTTGAGCACATGACTACCCAGAGCTCAGTACATTCCCTGTTGTAGACTCCATTCTTGGCAGCCGACCAACCAGAGATACAATGATCACGCTCTAGGTGTGTCCAGTTTGTTTGGGATACTCAGGAATTTGCAACGGTTAACAGATCTCAGACAGGAGTGACAAGTAACGTATATTTCTAAACTTTCTTAACTTATAAATGTTATCATTTAATTATTATAATTTTTCTTTTATCAGCAGTTTCTTTTGCATCTCTTGGTGTGCAACAGTTGCAAATTTCATCCATGCTTGAGCAATGCAATATTAGCAACCATTTTTGAGTTGATCCTAATAAACAAACAATTTGTCAATAGTTCAGAAATTGTTATGCCAGAGATTATTTATATTACCTCGTGATGAATAAGTTTTTGCTTCATTTTAGAGTTATAACGTGAGCCATACACAGATGTTTTGACCTTGACAGCAATGTTTCATGCAAATCCCCGTCTGGCATCATTCAGGTAATTTTAATTTTTTTTTTACAATTTTTCACCTCTATTAACCAGTTCCTAATTGTCTTGTGACTTGTGAACATAATGTTCCTTTGTTTCTTTGCAATGTTCGTGTAACCTTTGCAATACCTAAGATTGCTCTGCAATGAAGGAAGCTGTCATTACAAGAAGTGCCCTATTGTGTGCAATGAAATTATGACTTGGTAACAAATTAAATTTCATGCATTAACTTTAAAATATTTTGCCTACATATATAATTATTATTGCTTTCCAGTCGGTCTCCCTGGCAGAAATCATTTATGGAAGAATTTTAACTTTGACTGCTTCTTATTTTAAGGACCTACTATGATTTGGTGCCAAAAAATTGAGTCATTAGATATTCGAATATTTTGTGTTTATACTGTTGAAATTTTTAAAGCAATTATCAATTTCCTATAGCTTATATAGTGAACTTGTTTCCTGAAAGCATTATTTGTACCTACCACACCATGAACTAACATAAATTGCTTTAAGAAAAACTTTACATTGCATATTAATTAAAGACGTAATTCCAAATACTCCAGAGCTGTTCTCAGAGAATGTTTTAGTAAATTGTTCATAAAAGCAAACACACTTTCCTGTCTTTGTCTTGTTTGCTTTATAGAGAATATTGTTTGTCATGTAGACACAAGAGAATACAGACATCAGTGTTTGAATCTACAAAACAATCAATCAAGCCCCACGAACATTATAATTTTCGTTTTCATCTATTAATAAAAAATATGATTTTTTTTTCATTTGTGAATATTATATATAAATTTTTCTAGATATAACTACGTTTCGTTCGGACTTAGGCCATTGATTAGACTGACTAGATGGTCCAAGTCGCAGTTAAAAGTCGTAATAAACTTTTTTCTCTTATGTGCGGGTTATTAATGTTTTGTTCCAGTCACGGTATTGCGATTTTTTCTTTATAGATATAATTCTATGAATACTAGGTAAGATACCTCCTGATGCTATATATATATATATATATATATATATATATATATATATATATATATATATATATATATATATATATATATATATATATATATATGCAAAAAGATCACAGTAAACCGGTGATATCAAAATATGCAATAAAACCACTATGAAAAATAGAAGAATTCAAGCGCTTGTGACTATCACATTATCAATATTATATATATATATATATATATATATATATGTCGTGCGATTAGGTAAACTGGTCAATTAGCAAGAACTCATCTAAAATTAAGTCCTTTCTAAAATTTTCTTATACGTTTAAAGATATATTTTTTCATTTATGTTAATGTAAGAATTTATAATTTTGTACCAAGAGAAACTTTGAAAACCTACTAACCTTATTACAACAAGCGCAATTTAATTTAGCCTCAACCGAACTAAATATATTTAGATACGTTAACATTAATTTAATAATAAACAAACACAATAAATATATTTTTTCTTATGTTCAGAATATTATGAAATTATTGCAACACAAATTTTCACTGTGTTCATATGCATAAGGTGAGCGTTGTATTTAAGCAAAATCGCAAGTTTTACCTAATCGGCTACAATATATATATATATATATATATATATATATATATATATATATATATATATATATATATATATATATATATATATATATATATATATATATATATATATATATATATATATATATATATATATATATATATATATATATATATATATATATATATATATATATATATATATATATATATATATATATATATATATATGGGGAAGTGGAACAGAATTCTTCCTCCGTAAGCATGCGTGTCGTAAGAGGCGACTAACATGCTGGGAGCAAGGGCTAGTAACCCTTCTCCTGATATATTACTAAATGTAAAATGGGAAACTTTCGTTTTTCATTTTGGGCCACCACTTCGGTGGGAAACGGCCGACGTGTTGAAAGAAGAAGATATATATATATATATAAATATATATATATATATATATATATATATATATATATATATATATATATATATATATATATATATATATATATATATATTATATAATATGATTACATTATGGAATTAAATACAAAATGGGAGTTGACACAGTTACTTTTTGCTGATGATACTGTGCTTATTGGAAATTCTAAAGAAAATTTGCAAAGGTTAGTTGACGAGTTTGGGAGGGTGTGTAAAGGTAGAAAGTTGAAAGTGAACATAGATAAGAGTAAGGTGATGAGGGTATCAAACGATTTAAATAAAGGAAAATTGGATATCACATTGGAGAGAGGGATTATGGAAGAAAGTGAATGTTTTCAGCTATTTGGGAGTTGATGTGTCAGAGAATGGGTTTATGAAGGATGAGGTTAACCATAGAATTGATGAAGAAAAAAGGTGAGTGGTGCGTTGAGGTATCTGTGGAGACAAAAAACGTTATCCATGGAGGCAAAGAAGGGAATGTACGAAAGTATAGTGGTACCAACACTCTTATATGGGTGTGAAGCATGGGTTGCAAATGCTGCAGCGAGGCGGTGGCTGGAGGCAGTGGAGATGTCCTGTCTAAGGGCAATGTGTGTTGTAAATATTATGCAGAAAATTCGGAGTGTGGAAATTAGGAGAAGGTGTGGAGTTACTAAAAGTATTTGTCAGAGGGCTGAAGAGGGGTTGTTGAGGTGGTTTAGAGAGAATAGATCAAAGTAGAATGACTTGGAGAGCGTATAAATCTGTAGGGGAAGGAAGGCGGGGTAGAGGTCGTCCTCGAAAAGGTTGGAGGGAGGGGGTAAAGGAGGTTTTGTGGGCGAGGGGCTTGGACTTCCAGCAAGCATGTGTGAGTGTGTTAGATAGGAGTGAATGGAGACGAATATTTTTTGGGACCTGACGAGTTGTTGGAGTGTGAGCAGGGTAACATTTTGTGAGGGGATTCAGGGAAACCAGTTAATGGATTTAGTTGGACTTGAGTCCTGGAAATGGGAACTACAATGCCTGCATTTTAAAGGAGGGGTCTGGGATAGTGACAGCTGGGAGGATTTTATTCTCAGCTGTCGTATCTGAGCGCCTCTGCAAAGACAGTGATTATGTATGATTGAGGTGAAAGTGATGGATGATGATTAAAATATTTTCTTTTTGGGGATTTTCTTTCTTTTTGGGTCACCCTGCCTCGGTGGAGACGGCCGACTTGTTGAAAAAAAAAAAAAAAAAAAAAAATATATATATATATATATATATATATATATATATATATATATATATATATATATATATATATATATATATATATATATATATATATATATATATACATATATATAAATATATAAATATATATATATATATATATATATATATATATATATATATATATATATATATATATATATATATATATATATATATATATATATTAATTATATATTTAATAAAGATGGGGTGGTAGGAAGTGGAATATTCAAATGGCTTCAGAAAGACATCCAAATATTCTTCCTTGAAGCCTTTTTATTCACTTCTCCGAGGCTATGGGACCCACAATTTACACGAGAGGTGGACCCCATCACATGCAGGTCCTTCACAATCCATCCCACTAATAGAATATTTGCTCAAGAAATAAGCTTTGATAATTCTATTTACGCATGTACCACTCAAATCCAACCCCTCTCACTCATGCATTTATCCAACCTAAATTTGGAACTCCCCAAAGTTTTAGCTTCATTAACTCTACTAGGCAGGCCGTTCCACTCATCAACTCAACTTCCCTATTTCCAAACCAATACTTTCCTATATTCTTTCTAAATCTAAACTTGTCCAATTTGAATCCATTATTTCGGGTTCTCTTTTGGAGGGATATCTTCAAAACTTGAGTGAGAGGGGTTGGATTGAGTAAACGTTTCGCCACATAGTGGCTTCATCAGTACATACAACGGAGAATTATGTATAATATATATATATATATATATATATATATATATATATATATATATATATATATATATACAGGATGAGGTGTAAATTGTGAGACCCATAGCCTCGGAAAAGTGGATAAAAATGCTTCAAGGATGAATATTTAGATTTCTTTCTGAAGCTATTTGAATATTCCACTTCCCCTACCACCCCATATTTTGAATATATATAAAATTTATTTCAAGACAAATGACATGAATACAATAGGGAGTAAAACAACATAGATAACAACTCAGAGCTACATATATATATATATATATATATATATATATATATATATATATATATATATATATATATATATATATATATATATATATATATATGTCATGCCGATTAGGTAAAACTTGCAATTTTGGCTTAAATAGCACGCTCACCTTGCCATATAAGACAAGTTAAAATTTGTGTATGCAATAATTTCGCCAAAATCATTCTGAACATAACGAAAAAATATATTTAATTTTGTTTGTTTATTATTAAATTAATGTTAACGTATCTAACATATATTTAGTTGGGTTAGGCTAAATTAAATTGCGCTTGTTGTAATAAGGTTAGGTAGGTTTTCAAAGTTTCTCTTGGTACAAAATTATAAATTCTCACATTAACATAAATGAAAAATATATCTTTAAACGTATAAGAGAAAATTTTAGAAAGGACTTAATTTTAGATGAGTTCTTGCTAATTGACCAGTTTTACCTAATCGGCACGACAATATATATATATATATATATATATATATATATATATATATATATATATATATATATATATATATATATATATATATATATATATATATATGTCGTGCCGATTAGGTAAAACTTGCGATTTTGGCTTAAATAGCAACGCTCACCTTGTCATATAAGACAAGTGAAAATTTGTGCATGAAATAATTTCGCCATAATCATTCTGAACATAACGAAAAAATATATTTCATTGTGTTTGTTTATTATTAAATTAATGTTAACGTATCTAAAATATATTTAGTTGGGTTAGGCTAAATTAAATTGCGCTTGTTGTAATAAGGTTAGGTAGGTTTTCAAAGTTTCTTTTAGAACAAAATTATAAATTCTTACATTAACATAAATGAAAAAAATATATCTTTAAACGTATAAGAAAAATTTTAGAAAGGACTTAATTTTAGATGAGTTCTTGCTAATTGACCAGTTTTACCTAATCGGCACGACATATATATATATATATATATATATATATATATATATATATATATATATATATATATATATATATATATATATATATATATATATATATATATATATATATTATGTTTGAATATTTTCTTCTCCTACCACCCCTTATATATATTATATATGTGCTTTATTAATAGACAGAATTCATTGGCAAAAAACACAAACATGAAGATGAATACATTCGTGCAATATATCAAAGATTATGAATCTTCTCCAGATCATCGGAAGCCGGAGGCGAGCCCAATATGCAGCATGCATTTACCCTCTGGATGGCCCTGCCGAGGCGCTGGAACATGAAAGTGGCTGCCCTTGAGTCCCTGGTGGTGTCGATGAGTCTGGTACCTAGTTTTTTAAGGAAACGTTGCATTGTTTTCCCATGACCCCAAGGTCTCTGATCCCACTGGGACAAATTTATACTGTTGGCTTATATCCCTGTACTTGCCGATCTTGTACTTCCCCCTGTTGTCAGCAGCTCCTCCCTGTCGCCCGACACTGTGATGGATGTATGTGTCAGCCAGTGTCGACGCACAGGTATAGTCCCATGCTAAGAGCTTGCCATTCTTCCAAGGATAGATGGTGATCCCGTTTTGGCGGTTTGCTTGGTTGTGGGTATTGTTAACTGCTAGTGATCGGGGCTCTCTCTCGGCTGGCCATCCAGTTGACCTCATTGTGTCTTGCATGCCAGCCCTTGGTTTTGGAACAGTTTAGACCATGTAGACCATATTGGTTGGCTTGCGCATCACCGCAAATACATGTATATTCTGCGTGGATTGGGGCAGCAAGGCACAGAGCCACTGCAATACGGAGGGTCATTGGGTCGAGGCGTGTTCCCATTGCCGAAATGGGAACTGTTAAGAGGAAGTCCCCAGAGTGATGTGCACTCACAGTTAGGAGATGGGCAGTCTCCCTGTCTCATGTTACAGCCATCAGCATGTTGGCAAGCAGCTTTTCAGTGATGGGGCTACTTCAACTTGAATGTTTGTAGGCCAGTTATGCACTAGGTTTTGGTGCTGGAGCAGATTTAAAAATATTAAATATATATATATATATATATATATATATATATATATATATATATATATATATGTATGTATATTGTATAGTAACCATGAACGAGTGGTATTTTAATCAATAACTGCACTTTGACAAGCCAGTGGAACGAACCCGTGTTGTTTTAGCCCGCCACATAGTGAGCGAGAATTCCCACCACGCTCTAAACCACAGGACTATACACTCCTACAAGAATCACGCACCCAGCAGAGGTAGGAGTTGTACCGTGGTATGAGGACAAACGATGGTATGGGTGCCTCAGAGCTAATTTCATTTTACTCAGCGTTTGGTGTACTAGCCTCCCCAAGCAGTAAATATTGTCTTTAATTGACCCATCTACTGGCAAGTCCACTCCCAGACATCTGAATGCATTCACTTCCTCCACCCTCCTTCCTTCCAATCTGATATCTAATCTTTGTTAAATTAGACACATATGCAACACTTGTTACTACTTTCTTCTTTGTATTGGACTGATGAAGCCACTGTGTGGCGAAACGTTTCCTCAATAAAGATACCCAAGTGTTGCATATGTGTCTAATTTAACAACTTGTCGGTTCTCTGAACCATTTATCTATATCTAATCTTTCATTACCTAATATTTTTTGTTATCCTTATCACCTTACACTTTTCTATGTTCAATTTTAATTTCCTTCTTATACATGCCCTTCGAAACAAGTTCACCAACCTCTGCAACTTCTCTTTTGAATCTCCCAAAAGCAGTGTCATCAGTAAAAAGCAACTGTGACAACTCCCACTTTGTGTTAGATTCTTCATTTCTTAATCCCACACCTCTTGCCAACACCCGAACATCCATTTCTCTTACAGCACTATCTATAAATGTATTGAACACCCACAGTCACAACATGCATCCCTGCATAAGGCCTACTTTTACTGGGTAGTAATTCTCTCTCCGACATATTCTAACCTGAGTTTCACTATCCTCGCTTTAAGTCACCTACCAACCATTAACATAGATTTGTAACATCTGCCACATTGCCCCTCTCTTCACCCTGTCGTATGCCTTTTCCAAATCCATAAATGCAACGAAATTCTCTTTACCCTTAACTAAATACTATTCACATTTACTGTAATCACTTGGTCTACACATCCCCTACCCTTCCTAAGGCCTCCTTGTTCATCTGCAATCCTTATCTGTCTTACTCATAATTCTTTTAATAATAACTCTACCATACACTTTACAAGGTATACTCTCTCTCTTTTTTTTAACACATTGGCAGTTTCCCACCAAGGCAGGGTGTCCCGACAAAGAAAAAAAATCATCATCACTCACTAAATCAATGTCTACCCAGAGGCGTGCTTACACTACAGCTACAAAACTGCAACAATAACACCCCTCCTTCAGAGTGCCGACACTGTACTTCCAATTTCAAGGAATCAAGTCCGGCATGCCGGTTACCCTGAAACCCTTCATAAATATTACTTTGCTTACACTACAACAGCACGTCAAGTCCTAAAAAAACATTTGTCTCCATTAGCTCCCATCTAACATGCTCACGCACGCTTTCTGGAAGTCCAAGCCCCTCGCACACAAAACCTCCTTTACCCCTTCCCTCCAACCTTTTCTAGGCCGACCCCTACCCCGCCTTCCCTCCAAAACAGATTTATACACTCTCGAAGTCATTCTATTTTGTTCCACCTTCTTTACATAACCAAACCATCTCAATAACCCTTCCTCAGCCCACTGAATAGTTTTGGTAATCCCACACCTTCTCCTAATCTCTAAACTACGAATTCTCTGCATTATATTCACACCACACATTGACCTCAGACATGACATCTCCACTGCCTCCAACCTTCTTGTTGCTACATTCACAACCCATGTCTCACACCCTCATACATTCCCCTCTTTGCTTTCATGGATAAAGCTCCTCAGTGAACCACTCACCTTTTTCCCCTCGTTAATTCTATGATTCACCTCATCCTTCATAGACCCTTCTGCTGACACATCCACTCTCAAATATCTGAACATATTCACCTCCTCCATACTCTCTCCTCCAATCTGATAACCAATCTTCCATTATCTAATTTTGATGTTATCCTCATCACCTTACTCTTTCCTATATTCACTTTTAATTTCCTTCTTTTACATACCCTACCAAACTCATCCACCAACCTCTGCAACTTCTCTTCAGAATCCCCCAAAAGCACAGTGTCATCAGCAAAGAGCAACTGTGACAACTCCCACTTTGTGTTAGATTCTTTGTCTTTTAACCCAGCACCTTTTACCAACACCCGAGTATTCACTTCTCTTACAACTCCATATATAAATATATTGAACAACCATGCTGACATCACACATCGCTAAGGCCTTTTTACTGGGAAATAATCACCCTCTCGCCTATATACTCTAACCTGCACCTCACTATCCTCGTAAAAACTTTTCACCGCTTTCATTAACCTACCTTCTATTTAATACATTTGCAACATCTGCCACATTGCCCCCCTTTCCACCCTATCATATGCCTTTTCCAAATCCATAAATTTCACAAACACCTCTTTACCCTTATCTAAATATTGTTCACCTATATGTTTCACTGCAAACACTTGGTCTACACCCCCTACCGTTCCTAAAGCCTCCTTGTTCATACTAGGTATACTCAACAGCTTTATTCCCATATTACTGGTCAACAACCAAAATGCTTCCGAGACCAGAGTAGCAATTTCCAACTGTTTTTAGGTCAGTGTGCTTCTTACCACACTCACAGTCTCACTGCCTTTCATTATTGTTCCAGCAGTCATACAAGGTGGTTGTCCTTTGCAAGCTTATATTTTGAGGTGAAAGGTTGGTGATTTTCATAGCCAAACACTTTTTAAACTTATAATTTATATTCACTGAGCAAGCTATTGGTATGCATGTGAGGCATATCAAGAGGTTCCCACTACATCAGGAGAGACTGGCCAAGAGACTGGCCACCTCGTCAATCATTGGAACCTGGTATGAAAATGTTCAACATCCGCCTCTCATTGAACCAAATAAAATTTTGCTACCACCACAAAACATAAAATTGAGGTTCATGAAAAACTTTGTGAACACTATGGACAAATCTGGTCAGGGATTAAAGTATTTAACAACACCCTCTATAACCCACTTTAGCATTCACATCCCCCACCACAACTACTCTCCTCTCTCGATTAAAAACTTCTCAAACATCTTCTAAAATCTCTCTCTCTCTTCTACACTCCTCTCTTCTCCAGATACATAAACACTTATGTATATATGTATATATATGCAAAACTTGCAGACAGGCGATCTTAACAATGCAAGACAAGCCACGGTGGGTGGAAATCTTTAGCTCAAGTACTTTCACACATCTCAGTGCTTCATCAGGAGCTGTGTAATGTTGCAAAGGGAACAACAGGAGAAGTATGGGGTCGGGTGAAGTAGGCCTCACAGTTTGCAGATAGCATGATGAAAAATATGAGAAGATACTTAATAACCAGCTCTAAGCTTCTAACCGCTGGGAACTGGTCATGTGGCGTAAAACGTTACATAGGTGATTGCAACATGGTGATTGTAACTAGTTTAGTGGTTTAATGAATCAGGTTGTTGGTAATATTATAATGAAGATGATAATAATAATGATATTAGCGGATGATAGTTGATAATAATGATAGGAATGGCATTAAAATTAAGAAAGGCCTAGTTATTATAAGAAAGAAAACCTGAATAGGAGAATTCACACAGGCATATTAACTGTATTTCCTGAATATTCTGGAAGGTTCTGTGACACCGGTTGACAAATGATGGATTTTTTCCCTCTATTTCATTAGTTAGAAGGTTGTAAATGAAGGTATGTAATGATCCACTATTGTAATGTAACTTTTTACGTCACATGACATGTTCCCGGCGGTTTGAAGCTTAGAGCTGGCTATTAACTACTAGTATTTTTCCTCATGCAGTCTGCAAACTGCCAGAGATGTGCCTACACTAAGGTTAAAAAACTGCAACATATCTTCACACACTACACACGTATACATTACTTATTCTATAAATTTCGACAATAATGCATTACTGTAACGTACCAGATGGTACAATTTATCACTAATATAAAATTTTACAATAAGTAGTGACAAGAGCACAATACTCGTTTGTACAAATATACTGATAAATCATTATTACGATGCCTAAACTATTCACCTAGTGTTATAACAAAAAAGGCACAATACCGTGACTGGAACAATACACACACAACCCGCACATATAAAAGAGAGGAGCTTACGACGACGTTTCGGCCCGACTTGGACCATTTACAAAGTCACACTAACACACAGATTGTTGTTGTTGTTGTTGTATGTTCGCCGGTACATCCGGCCCGGGTCTTCTCCAAATGGTGACCCGGCATTGGCCCCCTGGGTAGAGGGTGTCATCTTATTCTTTCTTTCTTGCTGTGGCTCCCCATGATGGGGAGTGTCTTCTGACGTCGCATCTTCATCTACATAGCGGAGCCAGAGTGAAGGACGTACATCAATAGTGGGAAGAAGGACAGTCTCGAAGTATTCCATGTAAAGATTAGCAAGAACAGGAGATAGAGGAGAGCCCATAGCGACACCAAAGGTTTGAGAATAATATTTACCTTGAAAGGAAAAGGAGTTAGAGTCCACGCAAAGTCGGATAAGATCAAGAAAGACATCAGTAGGTATAGGGAGATGAAGTAACCCTTCATTGGCCTTCTCTCCGAGAAAATTAAGGACATCATCAAGAGGGACATTAGTGAAGAGGGACTCGACATCCAGACTAAGCATCTTACAGGTCGGGAGAGAGCGAACGCGTTCGATGAAGTCTTGAGAGTGACGAAGGTGGGCAGGAGAAAAAGTACCAAGAAAGGGAGTGAGGGTTTTGGCTAGCCAGGACGCAAGAGAATAAGAGACAGAACCTCTAGAAGATATGATGGGACGAAGAGGAATATCAGGTTTGTGAGTTTTGGGAAGGCCATAGAAATAGGGCAGAGAGAGACAGATGACACGAAAACGTTGAACAAGGTTAAAGTCAGGAGGGCAGAGGTCGGAGAGAGTCTTAAGTTTCTTGTTGAAAGTTCTCTTGATTCGATCGAGAGGGTTGGAAACGAGAGGAGTGTAGGTACGTGAGTCAGAGAGCCAGACATCGGCTTTACGGAGGTAATCCTCATGATCGAGGATAACAACCGAATTACCTTTATCAGAAGAGAGTATGACAATGTTAGCGTTGGATTTAAGGGCAGAAAGGGCAAGTTGATAGCGGCGAGGAAGGTGATGGTTTTTAGAAAACAGGCTATCAAGAGCAGGGAGGAGAGCGCCACGAAAAGTGGATAAATCAGGAAGATTATTATTACGAGAACGAGACTGACGAAAAGAGTCAAAAGAGCTAATCATGTCAATACCAGCGCGAGGGACAGGTGAAGTGGCAAAGGAAAGACCAAAACCAAGCAGTTCAAGCTCATGCTGGGAGAGTGTGACAGAAGACAGATTAGTAACACAGTCGGTAAGGGAGAATTTAGACCAAGGGCTATCTGAGATGAGACGTAGAAGTTTGTTCTGTAGTTTAGAGGAATGCATTTGTGAATTCAGGCGAGCAGTGTCAAAAGCGACGGTAGTGAGAAGGTTACAGAGATCTTGTGGAAGAGAAGCAAAGAGAGCATGTTGACGCTGACGGAGAGTAAAGAAGGTAAAGATGCGACTAATGTGTAATTTTGTTGTGGCCATTTTATTGAGGCCTGGTCATGGTCCGGGCCGTGGGGGTATTTATCCCCGGAATGCCCTCCGGGTAGGTAGCTCTCCAGGTAGACACTAAAACGTCACAGTAATTTCATCTGTGTCCATTGCCCTAACATACTGTCAATAATTTTATCATTATTACTATTCAGCAAGTGATGCGTGAGAGAGTAAGCCTAGCATTCTTAATATTATTAAATGCAATTTGTTATCCAGCCAGAATAAGACTAGATACATCCTGGGTTCCAATATGTTGACCTTCTAGTATTTTCTGGTAGACGACTATGCAAGTAGATATTATATTTGTAACACTGTCCGTCTTGGACTCTCAGATACAACCGATTTAATTCAATAAACTTTTTTTCTCTTGAAATTCTCCCTTCCATTTAGCTTTATTTTAATTTCTGTATAAGTCAAACCAGATGTTTTCATCAATAATAATAAATAATATTTTTTGATCATACAGTTTGTATTAAAGTAATGATAGCTAAATAAACTCCAAATTTAAATTTCATCATTTAATTTTTAGTAGCGGATTCAGACCTCTTTTGCTTATTGAGGAAGGATTCTCCCACTTTCCTATTGAACTTGAAGAACTATTTAAGTTCAACAACTGTTCAAAATTTCACAACAGATATCAGATATATATATATACATTCACATTATTTAACTCACAAAATGCGAGATCATTTTAGGAATGTAACTATTGAACTGCTCTCAATAAACATAATCGTACAATTATTAAATGTGTGTACATGATAAAAAAAAATATATGAATGAATTATAATAAAACTATAGGATGAAAAAACGAAAATAGTTACGAGATTCCTCATTTAAGTCTGTTTGAAAATTGGTAGTACTTCATCAAAAGAATATTTTGCGAAGGCCCTATATATAAAAATACGCTTTCAAAAACATGTCTCAACACTAACTAGGAAAAAATACTTTTATGACTCTAATAAATATAACCTGCATCTTCTGGAGAGAGTGGAAGTGAAATTGCTTTAAAAGCTTCAAGTAAAATGATTTATCACTTAGCCAGAAAGTGCCGGGAGTTGGACGAGAAAATCATACCAGGAAGACTGGAAATTGTCTGTGGTTTACCAAGAAAGAAAGAGAAGCAAGGACGGAGAAAAGGAGAATGTGGAAACATAAAGGAAATGGAGGATAACAGTACACCGAGATTTGGCACACTCGATTAGAGTATACTGTACCCAGAGGAAAAGACAGGAATAACTAGGAAAGCACTACAGTTGACCAAGGAAT
This sequence comes from Cherax destructor, assembly GCA_009830355.1. Lineage (NCBI taxonomy): Eukaryota > Metazoa > Arthropoda > Malacostraca > Decapoda > Parastacidae > Cherax > Cherax destructor. Next base: position 83,846 of record WNWK01007115.1, on the reverse strand, counting down.
ACTTAACAGGAAGAAAAAAAGAGCTATTATCCGAAGGAAGGTGCCGGGATGGGCGAGTGTGACGAGTGGGGTTCCAGAAGAGTCAGTACTAGGACCGGTGTTATTTCTTGTGTATGTAAAATAACTGCAAGGGGAGTTGAAGTATAGTTCTACGCCTTTCATGATTCCTAAAGTTATTATTTAACTCCCACTGTGGTTATTTTATAGCTGGTTCGCGATTATTGTATTATTGTGTATGTAAACGGCATGACAGAAGAAATCCTGTAAGAGGTGTCCCTGTTAGTGAACTTAAATAGTAAACTAATATAATATAATAATATTTTTATTTACTACAATTACATATACAAGGTATACAAACCATAGCTGACACCAATGATATACTACTATATAGAAAGCCGCTTGTTATGCTAATATGGGTGTTAGTCGACACCAGTCGACAAACACCCAGGTACCCATTTTACTGATGGGTGAACATAGACAACCGGTGTAAGGAAACACGTCCGATGTTTCCACCCCTTTGCCGGGAAGCGAGAGCTTTTCCCACCAAGCCACTGGGCACTAATGAGAATACGAACAGAAACAGAAAAATAAAGACTATAAATGGATCCTAAGAAGTTGTATAGACTTGATCTAACAACAGAATTTAAACATAGCATAAGCTATGAAAATCGGGGATTAGCAAACAATGTTAGAAGGAGTGACATGATTTCGACGTACAAAAAAATACTGATAGGAAGAGACGGGGTGACAGAGAGAGTTATTTTGAAAAACTGGTTTGAGGTACACTAGGCCTTGGCAGGAAGTTAAAAACACAGATGAGTCAGTGATACTAGGAAATTCATCTTTAGCCCTATAGTGGGAAGGAAGTGCAACGACCTAGACAAAGAAAGTGGCAAAGGCAGGATCCATACATACAGTAGATTAAAAAAATGACAAAATAGAGCTCACACAGTCAGGAGAGTGTCAATCAGGTAGTAACCAGCAGAGAGGCGAGGCCAGGAGCTCAGACTCGACTTATACCAACACAAATAAGTGAATACACACACACACACACACACACACACAGTATTTTGTATATTGTTACCATATAACTCCTAGTCCTGATACCATTAGTAGAAATAAGAATAGGGGTGATATGATAACGTAGAAAATCCTGAGAGGAAGTGACAAGATGGACAGGAACAGATAGTTAGAAACAGAAAACAAGAACATGAGCGCACACCAAAAAAATGAGAACATAAAAGTTACAGAGTTATTAAGAAGTTTTGGCCTCAGATCAGTCAGGAAGTGGAACGACCTAGACAGCAAAGTGGTAGAGGCAGAATATATACATAAATTTAAGAAAAGGTACCACAAGTTTGTGGAAATCAAGAGAGATCCTAGTAGTGGCTAATGAAGAGGCGGGGCTAAGAGCTGAGAGTCGACCGTTGAAACCACATGTAGGTCAATATTGGTGAGTATATACATACATAATCACATATACACACATGTTAAGGACACTACCAGAGAGAGAGAGAGAGGATAGGATGAACTAGCAAGGTTGGACCTCATATTTACGTTGAGTAGTTTAGACATTGGGAACACCACATGTGAAGGACCGCATGCAGCTAGTGGTCGCGTGGTTTGAGCTTCGAATACATTGTAGACTTAAAAGTGGAGAGTAATACAGCACGAGTAGAATGGGAGAAGACTACACACACATGAGGAATTTCCTGCAAGAGATATAGTGGGAAGGAGAATTGGTGGGAAAAACAGTAAATGAAATGATGGAATACGTGACCACAAAATGAAAAGAGGCAGAAGATAAATTCGTATCCAAGGGCAATTGGAACAATGGGAAGACCAGAACGAGCCAATGGGTCACCCAAAATTGTAGTGAGACCAAAACTAAGTGTGCTGGAGAATGGAAAAAAGTATAGAACCCAGGAAAACAATTTGATGCTGCAATGCCACATCAGTCATTGAGCAGGTAATCAGGCTGAGGAAGGAAGGAGGGTAGATATTAAGAAACAAATGAGAAGTATTTTCAGTGGAGACAGAAAGGAATCCAGCTAGTGCTGGACACACTATCAACAACCTAGGAAAACCTAGATACTTCAAAGACGGTGGGACTGGACAACATCTATCTGTGGATCCTAAGAGAGGGAGCAGAGGCACTTCGTGTGCCACTAACAACGATCTTCAACACATCTATCGAAAAATAACAACTTCCTGAGGAGTGGAAGAAAGCAGTTGTAGTCCCAATACTTATAAAAATGAGACAGACATGAAGCATTGAACGAGAGACCATTGCCACTGACATGTATAGTATGCAAAGTCATGGAGAAGATTATCAGGAAAAGAGTTGTGGAGCACCAAGAAAGGAATGAGCTTATCAACGACAACCAGGGACGGGAAATCCTGTGTCACAAACATACTGGAGTTCTATGACAAGTTGACAGTAGTAAGACAAGAGAGAGACGGGTGGTTAGATTGCGTTTTCTTTAAGAAGGCTTTTGATACAGTTCCACAGAAGAGATTAGTGCGAAAGCTGGTGGGCGCCTGTGACGAGCGGGGTTAGACAGGGGTCGGTCCTAGAACCGGTTGTGTTTCTGGTATATGTGAATGACATGATGAAAGGAATAGATTCAGAAGTGTCCCTGTTTGCAGATGATGTGAAGTTAATGAGGAGAGTTCAATCGGAGGAGGATCAGGCAGGAATACAAAGGGATTTGGACATGCTGCAGGAATGGTCCAGTAACTTTCTCCGAGAGTTCAACCCACCAAGTGCAGTCATGAAGATCAGGGAAGGGCAAAGCAGACCGCAGACAGAGTACAGACTAGGGGGCCAGATGCTACAAACCTCACTCAAGGAAAACGGTCTTGGGGTGAGTATGTTACCAAGCACATCTCTGAGGCGCACATCTACCAAATAACTGTTGCAGCATATGGGCGACTGCCAAACCTGAGAGTAGCATTACGATATCTAAGGAGTTGTTCAAGACTCTGTACACTATGTACGTCAGGCTCATACTGGAGTATGCAGCACCAGTTTGGAACCCACACCTGGCCAAGCACGTTAGGAAATTAGAGAAAGTGCAAAGGTTTGCAACGAGACTAGCCATGAGCTAAGAGACATGCCCTACGAGGAAAGGTTAAGGGAAATCGGCCTGACGACGCTGGAGGACAGGAGTGATAGCAGGGACATAATAACGACATAAAATACTGAAGAATCGACAAGGTGGACAGAAACAGGATGTTTCAGAGATGGGACACAGCACCAAGGGATCACAATTGGACGTTGAAGACTCAGATGAGTCACAGGGATGTTAGGAAGTATTTCTTCAGTCATATAGTTGTCAGGAAGTGAAACAGTCTGGAAAGTGAGGTAGTGAAATCAGAATGAATACATAGTTTTAAGAAGAGGTATGATAAACCTCACGGAGCAGAGAGAGAGGGAGTGACCTAGTGCCCACCAGTGAAGAGGCGGGGCTAGAAGCAATGACTCGAACCCTGCAACCTCAATTAGTTGAGTACACACACGTTTAGTGTTCTCGTATTTTAATTTCACCATTGAACCTTCACTATTTTCTCAAACTAGAGTCATATATCAACTAACATTTTATGCTGAGTGCGGAGGATATTACTCACCAGGATATTCCCAGCAGCGTCCATCACTTATGACGCCCCTCCGACACAACCACCATCCTGGGGAGAGATGAAGATCAGACGACGGCAGCAGAAACTTGCAGACAGGGAACAGTTTTAATTACAACAGGAAAAAAAGAGGAAGGAGGCAAATATATATATATAAATCTTAATGAGAGAATCAAAGGACGAATCGAAACAGAGAATGAAATTAAAGTCTTTATATAAATTCAGTGAAATGCGAAATATCAAATGCATGAAAATGATGTAGATAGATGAAATTTAAATATTTACTATAATAATTACTTGTAATAACAGGTAATGACAGTGATCCAGGAGTACAAAGGGAAGAATGAAGGGAAAGAGGGATTGTATGTAATAAGAGTGAGAGGGAGGGTGTAAGGGTGATGCGGAAGGAGAGAGAGAGAGAGACAGACAGACAGAGAATTTATTGAAAAAAAAAATAGTAATTTCCAGACGATATCTATAGTCAAAATTACTGAAGGCCAGCACGAAATTTAATAGCATTAAATATAAAGTGTATGCGTCGGTACTACTGAGTTAATACTCGCTGCTTTCTTCTCCTACACAATAGGCATTAGTGGTGCCGGAGGAACGAGCATACAAGACCAGCTGCCTCTGGATTAAATAACATTGAAAATAATTCATTTAGATTATATTCTGAAATTCATTTTCTATGTAAATTTAGGTGTACTGGGACGCAACTGGTGATGATCTGGGATATTACTAGTGATGTACTGGGATGCAACTGGTGATGATCTTGGATATTTTTAGTGATGTACTGGTACGCAACTGGTGCGGACCTGGGATATTACTAGTGATGTACTGGGACGCAACTGGTGATGATCTGGGATATTACTAGTGATGTACTGGGACGCAACTGGTTCGGACCTGGGATATTACTAGTGATGTACTGGGACGCAACTGGTGATGATCTGGGATATTACTAGTGATGTACTGGGACGCAACTGGTGATGATCTGGGATATTACTAGTGATGTACTGGGACGCAAATGGTGATGACCTGGGATATTACTAGTGATGTACTGGGACGCAACTGGTGATGACCTGGGATATGACTAGTGATGTACTGGTACGCAACTGGTGCGGACCTGGGATATTGCTAGTGATGTACTGGGACGCATCTGGTGATGACCTGGGATATTACTTGTGATGTACTGGGACGCAACTGGTGATGAACTGGGATATTACTAGTGATGTACTGGGACGCCACTGGTGATTACCTGGGATATTACTAGTGATGTACTGGTACGCAACTGGTGCGGACCTGGGATATTGCTAGTGATGTACTGGGACGCATCTGGTGATGACCTGGGATATTACTTGTGATGTACTCGGACGCAACTGGTGATGACCTGGGATATTACTTGTGATGTACTGGGATGCAACTGGTGATGAACTGGGATATTACTTGTGATGTACTGGGACGCAACTGGTGATGAACTGGGATATTACTTGTGATGTACTCGGACGCAACTGGTGATGAACTGGGATACAACTGGTGATGTGTTGGGACAACTGATGAGGTGCTAGGCTAATTGGTGTCGTGTTGGAACAACCTGTGACGAATTGGAGCAACTGATGACATGTTGGAACAGCTAGTGATGTATATGATCAACTGATGACGTGTTGGAACAACTAATCACTTGGAGGGACAACTAATGACGTGTTGGAACAGCTGATGATATATGGAACAACTAGTGACGTGTTCGAGTAACTGATGACGTGTTGGAACATCTGGTGAAATGTTGGAGCAACTGATGATATGCTGGAACAACTGGTGACGTGCTGGAACAACTGGTGACGTGCTGGAACAACTGGTGACGTGCTGGAACAACTGGTGACGTGCTGGAACAATTGGTGACGTGCTGGAACAACTGGTGACATGCTGGAACACTGGTGACGTACTGGAACAACTGGTGACATGCTGGAACAACTGGTGACGTGCTGAGACAACTATTGACGTGTTTCGACATAACTGTTCTAGGATTTGATGCTTTCGTACACTATAATATTCAAAATGATATATATATATATATATATATATATATATATATATATATATATATATATATATATATATATTTTATATTTCAATATAGGTAATAATATCATGGGACGTAGACATCATACGTAATATTCAGCGCTGAAGATCGGACCCACAAATCACATTACTGATATCGAGGCTTTGTTAATTCTGCTGAATATATCGGCTGGGTGGCTTTCATTTCCTCTTAGCCAGTGAATATGCACTAAAATCATTTTATCAAATTGAAAATGAAATTTCCGTGTATAATATATTCACATAATTAGTCAGGTGTATGAACTTAGATACAGATATATTTTGTTAGCAGGAAATGCAGAAAAAAATTACAATATATTCAAAGAATTATACAAATTAGGTCATTAAAAATTTCATGTTAACATTTTAACGTGTGTATTTATTAGCGTTTACATTGCTTCTTAATTTATTACTCTGTGATGTACAGTCGACGGTACCTGAAAACTTTTCCCATGAAATGATTTACGTAATTTATGATCTTGTACATTATTATTATGCTTCCTGTTATTTCTTTTGTCAGCCAGTATAGGCCTCCAAAAGATGATCATCTTTTACAATGAAACATGATTTTAAATAACTCTATTAGTTGTTTTATAGATTTTAACCATTTTATTGCTGGTTCAATACTTTTTAAAGATTTGAGATCCTTAACACTTAAATTTTTAGTTCATTTTTCTTATTAACACATCGACTGTTTACCACCAAGGTAGGGTGGCCCGAAAATTTTTGTTAGTGGCACACGCAGTGCCTCTGCTCCCTCTTTTAGGACCCATGGAGTGGGTCGCATGCTTGCTGGAAGTCCAAGCCCCTCCTCGCACACAAAACCTCCTTTACCCCCTCCCTCCTACATTTCCTAGGCCGACCCCTACCCCGCCTTCCCTCCACTACAGATTTATACACTCTCGAAGTGATTCTATTTTGTTCCTTCCTCTTTACATGTCCAAACCACCTTAACAACCCTTGTTCAGCTCTCTGGATAAGTTTTAGTAATCCCGTACCTAATCCTAATCTCCAAACTACTGATTCTCTGCATTATATCCACACCACACATTGCCCTCAGACATGACATCTCCACTGCCTCCAGCCTTCTTGTTGCAACATTCACTACTTATATTTCACACTCATATAAGAGTGTTGGTATAACTATACTCTCATATATTCCCCTCTTTGCTTCCACGAATAACGTTTTTTTGTCTCCACAGACTCCTCAGTGCTCCACTCACCCTTTTCCCTTCATCAATTCTATGATTCACCTCATCCTTCATAGACCCATCTGCTGACACGTCCACTCCTAAATACCTGCATACATTCACCTCCTCCATACTCTCCCCTCCAATCTGATATCCAATCTTTCGTCACCTAATCTTTTTGTTATCCTCATCACCTCACTCATTCCTTTATACACTTTTAATTGTCTTATTTTACAAACCCTACCACACTCATCCACCAACCTCTGCAACTTCTCTTCAGAATTTCCTAAAAGCACAGTGTCATCAGGAAAGAGCAACTGTGACAACTCCCACCTTGTGTCAGATTATTTATCTTTTAACCCCACACCTCTTGCCAAGGCCCGCGCATTCACTTCTCTTACAACCCCATCTACAAATATATTGAACAACCACGGTGACATCACATATCCTTGTCTAAGGCCTAATTTTACTGGGAAATAATCTCCCTCTCTCCTACACACTCTAACCTGAGCCTCACTATCCTCATAAAAAGCTCTTCACTACTTTCAGTAACCTACCTCCTATTCCATACATCTGCAACATCTGCCACATTGCCCCCCTATCCACCCTGTATACGCCTTTTCCAAATCCATAAATGCCACAAAAACCTCTCTACCCTTATCTAAATACTTTTCACCTATATGTTTCACTGTAAACACTTGGTCTACACACCCCCTACCCCTCGTAAAGCTTCCTTGCTCATCTGCTATCCTACTCTCCATCTTACTCTTAATTCTTTCAATAATAACTCTACCATACACTTTACCAAGTATACTCAACAGACTTATTCCTCTATAATTTTTGCACTCTCTTTTGTCCCCTATGCGTTTTTACGAAGGAACTATGCACGCTCTTTGTCAATCCCTAGGTACCTTACCCTTTTCCATACACCTATTAAATTACAGCACCAATCATTATAAAAATATATCCCCACCTGCTTTTAACATTTTTATCTTTATCCCATTAATCCCAGTGCCTTACCCACTTTCATTCTACCCACTGCCTCACGAACATCCCCTACACTTACAACTTATAGGAGTGAGAAAGAACCCTTCCTCACTCCTATAAGATGTAATTTTCCCTTGCCCAATACACGAAATCACAGCATCCCTATCTTCATCAACATTTAACAATTCCTCAGAATATAACCTCCAACTTCCCAATACTTCTATCTCTCCATATATATATATATATATATATTATATATATATATATATATATATATATATATATATATATATATATATATATATATATATATATATATAATATATGTCGTGCCGATTAGGTAAAACTTGCGATTTTGGCTTAAATAACAACGCTCACCTTGCCTTAAAAGACAAGTGAAAATTTGTGTATGCAATAATTTCGCCAAAATCATTGTGAACATAACGAAAAAATATATTTCATTGTGTGTTTATTATTAAATTAATGTTAACGTATCTAAAATATATTTAGTTGGGTTAGGCTAAATTAAATTGCGCTTGTTGTAATAAGGTTAGGTAGGTTTTCAAAGTTTCTCTTGGTACAAAATTATAATTTTTACATTAACATAAATGAAAAATATATCTTTAAACGTATAAGAAAATTTTAGAAAGGAATTAATTTTAAATAAGTTCTTGCTAATTGACCAGTTTTACCTAATCGGCACGACATATATATATATATATATATATATATATATATATATATATATATATATATATATAAATGTAGTGCCGATTAGGTAAAACTGGTGAATTAGCACCAACTCATTTAACATTAAGTCCTTTCTAAAATTTTCTCTTATACGTTTAAAGATATATTTTTTTCATTTACTTTAATGTAAAAATTTATAATTTTGTACCAAGAGAAACTTTGAAAACCTACCTAACTTTATTACAACAAGCGCAATTTAATTTAGTCTAACCCAACTAAATATATTTTAGATACGTTAACATTAATTTAATAATAAACAAGGGAAGGCACATCCTGTGTCACAAACCTCCTGGAGTTTTATGACAAGGTAACAGAAGTAAGACACGAGAAAGAAGGGTGGGTGGACTGCATTTTCTTGGACTGCAAGAAGGCCTTCGATACAGTTCCTCACAAGAGATTAGTGCAGAATATAGAGGATCAGACACGTATAACAAGAAGGGCACTGCAATGAATCAGAGAATACCTGACAGGGAGGCAACAACGAGTCATGGTAAGTGATGAGGTATCACAGTGGGCGCCAGTGACGAGCGGGGTCCCACAGGGGACAGTCCTAGGACCAGTGCTATTTTTCCTATATGTGAATGAAATGATAGAAAGGACAGACTCAGAAGTGTCCCTGTTCGCAGATGATGTGAGGTTAATGAGGAGAATTAAATCAGATGAGGATGAGGCAGGACTACAAAGAGACCTGAACAGGCTGGACACATGGTCCAGCAACTGGCTTCTCGAATTTAACACCGCGAAATGCAAAGTCATGAAGATCGGGGAAGGGCAAAGAAAACCGCAGACAGAGTAAAGGCTAAAAGGCCAAAGATTGCAAACCTCACTCAAGGAGAAAGATCTTGGGGGTGAGAATATAACACCGAACACATCTCCGGAAGCAGACATCAATCAGATAACCGGTGCAGCATTTGGGCGCCTGGCAAACCTGAGAAAAGCGTTCCGATACCTTGGTAAGGAATCGTTCAAGACACTGTACACCGTGTACGTCAGGCCCATATTTCAGTATGCAGCATTAGTTTGGAACCCACACCTGGTCAAGCACGTCAAGAAATTAGAGAAAGTGCAAAGGTTTGCAACAAGGTAGTTCCGGAGATATGGGGAAGGTCCTATGAAGAAAGGTTAAGGGAAATCGGCCTGATTACATTTGAGGACAGTAGGGTTAGGAGAGACATAATAACGACATACAAAATACTGCGTGGAATAGATAAGGTTGACAGAGACAGGATGTTCCAAAGAGGGGTCACAGATACAAGGGGTCACAATTGGAAATTGAAGACTCAGACGAGTCGAAGGCATGTTAGGAAGTATTTCTTCAGTCATAGAGTTGTCAGGAAGTGGAATAGTCTAGCAAGTGATGTAGTGGAGGCAGGAACCATACATAGCTTTAAGACGAGGTATGATAAAACTCATGGAGCAGGGAGAGAGAGGACCAAGAGGCGGGGCCAGTAGCTAAGTCTCGACCCCTGCAACCACAATTAGGTGAGTACACACACACACACACACACGTATATATATATATATATATATATATATATATATATATATATATATATATATATATATATATATATATATATATATATATATATAATAGAGAGAGAGAGAGAGAGAGAGAACATCAGGAGACTCCTTACCTAGTATGCATAGAATTACATCTATAAAGAAAAAAGTCACAATGCACAAATAACCCAAACATTAGAGGAAAAAACTTATGACTTTTGGTTGCGACTTGGACTATCTAGTCACAGTCTAGTCAATAGTCTAAGTCGGAACGAAACGTAGTTATATCTATAATAATGTATGTATAATATTCATTAACGAAAAAATAATCATAATTTTATTAACAGATAAAAATAAAGATTATAATTTTCGTGGGGCTTGTTTTATTGTTTTGCAGACTACAAACATTGATGTCTGTATTCTCTTGTGTCTACATGACTAACAATATTCTCTATAAAGCACACAAGACAAAGACAGGAAAGTGTGTTTGCTTTTATCAACAATTTACTACAACATTCTCTGAGAACAGCTCTGGAGTATTTGGAATTTAATATTTAATTAAAATGCAATGTGTTTTTCTTAAAGCTATTTATGTTAGTTCAGGGTGTGGTAGGTACAAATAATGCTTTCCAAAAAAAAGGTCACTATATAAGCTATAGGAAATTGATAATTACTTTAAAAATTGCAACAAAAAAACCCACACAATATTCGAATATCTATTGACTCAATATTTGGGCACCAAATCATAGTAGGGCCATAAAATATTTTTTAAAAATATGACAGTTCTAAACTTAAGGCGCAGCAAAAGTTAATATTATTCAATAAATGATTTCTGTAAGGGAGACTGACTGAAAAGCAATAAGAAGTAAATATATAGGTAAAATATTTTATAGTTAATGCATGAAATAAAATTTGTCACCAATTCATAATTTCATTGCACACAATAGGGCACTTCTTGTAATCACAGCTTCCTTCATTGCAGTACAAGCTTAGGTATTGCAAAGGTTACACGAATATTGCAAAGAAACAAAAGAACATTATCTATGTTCACAAGTCACAAGACAGTTAGGAATTGGTTAATAAAGGTGAAAAAAATATAAATACAAAATTTGAAATTACCTGAATGATGCCAGACGGGAATTTGCATGAAACATTGGTGTCAAGGTCAAAGCATCTGTGTATGGCTCACGTTATAACTAAAATGGAGCAAAAACTGATTTATCACCAAGTAATAAAAGCAATCAATCTCTTGTATAACAATATCTGAACTATTGGCAAATTGTTTATTTATTAAAATAAACTCAAAAATGGTTGCTAATATTGCACTACTCAAGCATGGATGACGTTTGCAACTGTTGCACAGCAAGAAATGCAAAAGAAACTGCTGAAAAAAGAAAAATTGTAATAATTAAATGATAACATTTATAAATTAAGAAAGTTTGGAGATATATTTAACGTTTCACTTCTGTCTGAGATCTGTTAACCGTTGCATATTCCTGAATAGCCCGAACAAACTGGACACACCTAGAGCGTGATCATTGTATCTCTAGGTTGGTCGGCTACAAGCAAGAATGGAGTACTACAACAGGGAATGTACTGAGCTCTGGGTAGTCATGTGCTCAACCTCATAATCTGGCTTATCGTCAGACTTCATGGAGATGCTCTTCATGTGTCTGTGGAAAGCGAATACTTGGTGATCTCTGTCGGAGTGTTTGTGGACTGTAGCTCCAAGAGTGTCCAGCTGGGCAACAATCAGCCACAATGGCGACTGAGCCATCCAATACTTATTTCAGCTGGGTGAACAACACCCAGCTGAATTAGGCCACAGGTAGGAAAACGAGGTGGAAATATAAACTTGAGAAAATATGTTCGAGCAGAACTGCTGACGTGTGCGACAGGCACGTGATTATCCTCCAATATATTGCACTGAAACACATTGCATTCTTCATATGCGAGGCACGACTACGAGGACACCGAGAAAATAGAGGATTTCAGACATATTGTGGAAAACCAAATATAAGAGATAAATTATGTATAACCGGATGGGTTCAAACTTGTGCAATGCCCACACGTCTTTCTAGGCTAGTCACCACAATTCTCACAAAGTTCACACGTTATGGCTGGATTTTCGCACACCTCGAAGAAATTGGCAAGTTGATCAAAAATATGTTTTTATCCGGGCCAAAGGATTGCTGCACACTTTAGATCGGCGAAAAACAGGGTAGCAGTGCTGTGTGGGTAGATAACTTGGGGCTAGTTGCTCACTATAAACCAACTTCATCATTATCAACGATGAAAATAAAGGCTAAACAAGTAGGACGGCCAATTAGTGTTAAAAGAAGGACGTTAGATAAAACAAAGAGCTGGCTGAGGCTGAAGAATAAAGATTCAGTCGTTTCTGTATATCACACTGCTGCTGCTACGACCTGGCACCGCTTGGGTCAGATTTGAGGTCACCAAAATTCAGCAAAACTAAAGAAATCATTGCTAGTTTGTCGCATGAGCTGATATCAATAAATTGAATACTGGTGCTGTGTTGTAACTTTTGAGATGCCTTCTAGGATACAGTTGATACAATCTTGTTGTCGCTCCCCTGAGACGACTGAGCTCGGCTGTAACAGTCGATATATCTGCCGCTTCTAAGTGCACACAGGAAGAATGATAGTAGTGGTTGTAGTTGTTTGCATTTTTGGGTATAAATGCAAGTGACGTGAAGGGCATGGAGAGCCGAAGTAAACAAGCCATGGAGGTTGAAGGAGATGAATAAGTTGAAAAAAAAGATAAAAAGAAAGAAGACAAAGAAGTGACAAACAGCTTAACAATGCAATAAAACCTACACTGGATGGTAACGTAAACAAAATTTAATTATCAAAAACAATTTTTTTTATAGCAGCAAAGTAATTATATTGATAACAAATGAAAAAAGTAGTAAATTAATTTTAATGAATATTTTGCTGAAAAATTATTATGTTAAGAAAAAATTGGGATAAACTGATATAAAAACCAATGCATAACTTGGACTGCAGGAGGAGAGTGGCAGAGGAAGTGGCCTCGTCTAGCTGCACCAGCATGTTGTTAAATCCTGAGCATGTCTTTGCCGGGCTGCAATGAGCTCATAATGTTGTTAATGAGGTAATTTTGATGATATGTTAGACGCTTGTGCTAACGCGCCCACACACACACACACACACACACACACACATACACACACACACACACACACACACACACACACACGCACACACACACACACACACACACACACACACACAAACACACATACACACACAGTGTTCACAGTGGAGGCAGGAAGGCAGTTGGGTAGACAGGACAGAGTGCGACACCAACAAGGAATATATCAAGTGTTTGATGGCATACACACAACTGAGGAGGAGGTGAAGCAGTTACTCAGTGACCTTGATACCTCAAAGGCGATGGGTCCGGACAATATCTCCCGGTGGGTACTTCGGGAGGGAGCAGAGGTGCTGAGTGTGCCACTTACCATAATATTCAACACATCCCTTGAAACTGGGCAGCTACCTGAGGTATGGAAGAAGGCCAACGTAGTCCCCATTTTTTAGAAAGGAGACAGAAAAGAAGCACTAAACTATAGATCGGTGTCACTTACGTGTATAGTGTGCAAAGTCTTGGAGAAAATCATCAGGAAATGAATGGTGGAGCATCTGGAGCAGAACAGGATAATCAACGCCAGACAGCACGGATTCAGGGAAGTCAAATCCTGTGTAACAAACCTCCTGAAGATCTATGACAAAGTAACAGAGGTAAGACAAGAGAGAGAAGGGTGGGTTGATTGCATTTTCCTGGACTGCAGGAAGGACTTCGACACAGTTCCTCATATGAGATTAGGGAAGAAGCTGGAAGACCAAGCGTGTATAACAGGAACGGCACTGAAATGGATCAGGAAATACCTAACAGGGAGGCAACAACGGGTCATGGTGCGTGATAATGTATCACAGTGGGCGCCTGTGACGAGCGGGGTCCCACAGGGGTCAGTCCTAGGACCTGTGCTATTCTTGGTATATTTGAATGACATGACGGACGGGATAGACTCAGAAATGTCTGTTCGCAGGTGATGTGAAATTAATGAGGAGAATCAAATCGGATGAGGACCAAGCAGGACTTCAAAGAGACCTGGTCAAGCTGGACATCTGGTCTAGCAACTGGCTTCTCGAATTTAATCCCACCAATTGCAAAGTCATGAAAATCGGGGAAGGGCAAAGAAGACCGCTGACAGAGTACAGGCTAGGTGGACAAAGGCTACAAACCTCGTTAAAGGAGAAAGACCTTGGGGATAGTATAACACCAAGCACGTCTCGGGAAGCCCACATCAACCAGATAACTGCAGCAGCAAATGGACGACTGGCAAACCTAAGATTAGCGTTCCGTTACCTTAACAAGGAATCGTTCAAGACACTGTACACCGTGTACGTCAGGCCCATACTAGAGTATGCAGCACCAGTCTGGAACACACACCTGGTCAAGCACGTCAAGAAATTAGAGAAAGTGCAAAGGTTTGCGACAAGGCTAGTTCCACAGCTCAGGGGAATGCCATATGAAGAAAGGTTGAGGGAAATAGGACTAACAACACTGGAGGACAAAAGGGTTAGAGGAGACATGATAACGACATACAAAATACTGCGGAGAATCGACAAGGTAGATAGTAACAGGATGTTCCAGAGAGGGAACACAGAAACAAGGGGGCACAATTGGAAGCTGAAGACTCAGATGAGTTAAAGGGATGTTAGGAAGCATTCCTTCAGCCATATAGTAGTCAGGAAGTGGAATAGTCTATCAAACGATTTGTAGTGGAGTCAGAAACCATACATAGCTCTAACACGAGGTATGATAAATCTCATGGAGCAGGGAGAGAAGAGACCCAGTAGTGGACAGTGAAGAGGCGGGTCCAGGAGCTGAGTTTCGACCTCTGCAACCACAATTAGGTGAGTACAATTAGGTGAGTACACAAGCACACACACACATACAAACACAAACACACACAAGGTGGACAGAGACAAGATGTTCCAGAAATGGGACATCACAACAATTGGAAGTTGAAGACTCAGATGAGTCACAGGGATGTTAGGAAGTATTTCTTCAGTCACAGAGTTGTCAGGAAGCTGAACAGTCTGGGAAGTGATCTAGTGGAGGCATGATCCATACATAGCTTCAAGAAGAGGTAAGGTAAATCTTATGGAGCAGGAAGAGTGAAGAGGCGGGGCCAGGAGCTGTGAATCGATCCCTGCAACCACAACTAGGTGAGTACACACACACACACACAAGACTAGTCCCGGAGCTAAGGGGTATGTCCTACGAGGAGAGGTTAAGGAAAATTTCCCTGACGATACTGGAGGACAGGAGAGGTAGGGGGGATATGATAACGACATATAAAATACTGTGAGGAATCGACAAGGTGGACAGAGACATGATGTTCCAGAGATGGGACACAGCAAAAAGGGGTCACAGTTTGAAGTTGAAGACTCAGATGAACCACAGGGATGTTAGGAAGTATTTCTTCTGTCACATAGTTGTCAGGAAGTGGAATAGTCTGGGAAGTGATGTAGTGGATGCAGGATCCATACATAGCTTTTAGAAGAAGTATGTTAAGTGTCTTGGAGCAGAGAGAGTATACCTATCAGCAACTAGGAAAGATGAAGCCCAGGAGCTATGACTCGACACTTGCAACCACACATATAAGTGAGTATACACTCACTGTTGGATGTACAGAGTGTCAACTGGCAAGCAGCACATTAGAACCCATCATAACTTTTCTGCAAAGTGCCGTGTCACTGCAAGGAGAAGACCCGGGCCAGAACCAGTCTGGGAGAACCTTCCTGTAGTCCCGTGTCACTGCAAGGAGAAGACCCGGGCCAGGACCAGTCTGGGAGAACCTTCCTGTAGTCCCGTGTCACTGCAAGGAGAAGACCCGGGCCAGGACCAGTCTGGGAGAACCTTCCTGTAGTGCCGTGTCACTGCATGGAAAAGACCCGGGCCAGGACCAGTCTGGGAGAACCTTCCTGTAATGCCGTGTCACTGCATGGAGAAGACCCGGGCCAGGACCAGTCTGGGAGAACCTTCCTGTAGTGCCGTGTCACTGCATGGAGAAGACCCGGGCCAGGACCAGTCTGGGAGAACCTTCCTGTGTCCGTTTTGTTCAAGGGGCAAGATATATGGCCATTGTAAATTATTTGATTCTTGGGAGAGGATAACCCGGTTACGCAATGCTTCCAAGAATATTGAAAATCAGAGGAACGTTTAAAATGATAGAAAAAGTGGAGTGAAGATGCTATTGAAATTATTTGGAAATGGTAACTGCTGTTCTGATGTACATTTGCGGAATAAAGTTCCTGGACAGTCTCTACTGGGCAGAAATCCTACGAGGCAACTCAGAGGAAGTAAACAGATAAGTAAATGCTATTTTCATGAAATAATTAGCGCAGATTGTAGCGATGAAGGTGACTGGTTGACATAATTAATTGCCGGTACTTTCTGTGTATCTATATAGAAAAAGATTTATGATTGCATACATGAATTAATTACCGTTCGGATATTATATCCAATATTAAAAAAAAATGAAAATTATTTGAAAAGGTGACCGAATTTATAGGAATGGAAGTGATATGATTGATAATAAGTCAGTAACTATCATTAATGAAACATATCGACTCACTTGAAATATAATTTTGATGGACGACGTCTACATAATGCCTTACAGAACACTGTTAATTTGCATAATTTATATAATTTAAAATAATACTCCACTAACCAAAGTATTCTTTAATAACACTCCACTAATCAAGGTGTTCTTTAATAAAACTAAGTTGTAGCTACTTTTAATGTTAATAGTCAACACATAAATAATAGCATTCACCTCTTTTACGCTGCATACTCTGAAATATATATATATATATATATATATATATATATATATATATATATATATATATATATATATATATATATATATATATATATATATATATATATATTTTTTTGTCGTGCCGATTAGGTAAAACTGGTCAATTAGCAAGAACTCATCTAAAATTAAGACCTTTCTAAAATTTTCTCTTATACGTTTAAAGATATATTTTTTCATTTATGTTAATGTAAGAATTTATAATTTTGTACCAAGAGAAACTTTGAAAACCTACCTAACCTTATTACAACAAGCGCAATTTAATTTAGCCTAACCCAACTAAATATATTTTAGATACGTTAACATTAATTTAATAATAAAGAAACACAATGAAATATATTTTTTCGTTATGTTCAGAATGATTTTGGCGAAATTATTGCATACACAAATTTTCACTTGTGTTATATGGCAAGGTGAGCGTTGCTATTTAAGCCTAAATCGCAAGTTTTACCTAATCGGCACGACATATATATATATATATATATATATATATATATATATATATATATATATATATATATATATATATATATATATATATATATCTTTTCTTTCTTTCAACATGTCGGCCATTTCCCACCGAGGCAGGGTGGCCCAAAAGGAAAAACGAAAGTTTCTCCTTTTACATTTAGTAATATATACAGGAGAAGGGGTTACTAGCCCCTTGCTCCCGGCATTTTAGTCGCCTCTTACGACACGCATGGCTTACGGAGGAAGCCACGAACGAGTGGTATTTAATCAGTAACACTGCGACTAGCTGGAGGATTGAACCCGTGTTGTTTTAAACAACACAGGTTCCACCACCCGGCTAGTCACAGCGTTGTTTTTGATATATAGTGGTACCTTGACTTACGAGTTTAATTCGTTCAGTGACCCAGCTCGTAACTCATTTTGCTCGTATATCAAATCAATTTTCCTCATTGAAATTAATTGAAATGCCATTAATCCGTTCCAGCCCCCCAAAAAACAACCCAGTTATTGGGTTACAGGTTTTTAAATAAGAAAAAATTATTTATAAATAAGAAATATTGTATAAAAACATAATAAAAGAGAATGTAAAGAAAGAAATTGGTTTTATAAAGTGTATTTACCTTGGAGATCAGACGACTTGGACAGAGGTCCGCAGCTTACAATTATTTTGAAGCCCATGGCTGGTGTTATAGTCTTTATCGACTCCTTTTGCTTTAGTATGGTACATATCGTAGAAGTACACCTACCATCCTACTTACGACCGACCGAGCTTGGTTCCGACCAACCAGTCGTAAGTCAAAATGGACATAAGTCAAACCTTAGAAAATTACCGACACACTGGGTAGGTAGTATAATTATACAATATTTTTTAGTAGGGTGAATTCAATACGTATATTAGAAAGAAAGAAAGAAAATAAATAAAAAGGAAACTTCAACTTGATAACTTTGTTTCAATTTGCATATTTCTTACAGATTACAGAAAACAATAAAAAAGTAAAATACACATACAGTGCACTCATTACTTACCTTAAAATATTTGTAGACCCAATTTAGGGTGAGAGGTGAGTATTTATTGTACAAAGAGGAAGGAGATGAACATAGAATGGAAGTAGTACAAAAGAAGTTCACAGTAGACGGATTAGCTGGTGTGTTCGTCTGTGTGTTTACATTCTCGGTGTCTCTCATGGCAGCTTAATTAAGAAATGAATATACTCAGTGAACAATGTATGTCGATGGTGATAATAACAATTAATAATAATAAAAATAATAATAATAATAATAATAATAATAATAATAATAATAATAATAATAATAATCATTTATAATAATATAATAATTAATAATAATAATCGCTCTGGAATACTATAAATATCAGCTACCAAACCTATATGAAATACGTATGACATTTAAAACACTCCAGAGCGATTATTAAATTTTATTATTATTTTTTTTTTTTTTTATTAACACATCAGCCGATTCCCACCAAGGCAGGGTGGCCCGAAAAAGAAAAACTTTCATCATCATTCACTCCATCACTGTCTTGCCAGAAGGGTGCTTTACACTACAGTTATAAAACTGCAACATTAACACCCCTCCTTCAGAGTGCCGGCACTGTACTTCCCATCTCCAGAACTCAAGTCCGGCCTGCCGGTTTCCCTGAATCCCTTCATAAATGTTACTTTGCTCACACTCCAACAGCACGTCAAGTATTAAAAACCATATGCCTCCATTCACTCCTATCAAATACGCTCACACATGCTTGCTGGAAGTCCAAGCCCCTCGCACACAAAACTTCCTTTACCCCCTCCCTCCAACCTTTCCTAGGCCGACCCCTACCCCTCCTTCCCTCCACTACAGATTTATACACTCTCGAAGTCACTCTGTCTCGTTCCATTCTCTCTACATGTCCAAACCACCTCAACAACCCCTCCTCAGCTCTCTGAACAATCTTTTTGGTAATCCCGCACCTCCTCCTAATTTCCAAACTCCGAATTCTCTGCATTATATTCACACCACACATTGACCTCAGACATGACATCTCCACTGCCTCCAGCCTTCTCCTCGTTGCAACATTCATCACCCATGCTTCACACCCATATAAGAGCGTTGGTATAACTATACTCTCATACATTCCCTCTTTACTTCCATGGACAAGGTTCTTTGTCTCCACAGACTCCGAAGTGCTCCACTCACCCTTTTCCCTCATCAATTCTATGATTCACCTCATCCTTCATAGATCCATCCGCCGACATGTCCACTCCCAAATATCTGAATACATTCACCTCCTCCATACTCTCTCCCTCCAATCTGATATCCAATCTTTCGTCACCTATTTTTTTTGTTATCCTCATCACCTTACTCTTTCCTATATTCACTTTCAATTTTCTTCTTTTACACACCCTACCAAATTCATCCACCAACCTCTGCAGCTTCTCTTCAGAATCTCCCAAAAGCACAGTGTCATCAGCAAAAAGCAACTGTGACAACTCCACTTTGTATTTGCTTCTTTATCTTTTAGCCCAACACCTCTTGCCAAGACCCTCGCATTCACTTCTCTTACAACGCCATCTATAAATATATTGAACAACCACGGTGACATCACACATCCTTGTCTAAGGCCCACTTTTACTGGGAAATAGTCCCCTTCCCTCCTACACACTCTAACCTGAGCCTCACTATCCTCATAAAAACTCTTCACTGCTTTCAGTAACCTTCCTCCTATTCCATACACCTGCAACATCTGCCACATTGCCCCCTATCTACCCTATCATACGCCTTTTCCAAATCCATAAATGCCACAAAAACATCTTTACCCTTATCCAAATACTGTTCACCTATATGTTTCACTGTAAACACTTGGTCTACACACCCCTACCTTTCCTAAAGCCCCCTTGTTCATCTGCTATCCTGCTTTCTGTTTTACTCTTAATTCTTTCAATAATAACTCTACCATACACTTTACCAGGTACACTCAACAGACTTATTCCCCTATAATTTTTGCACTCTCTTTTGTCCCCTTTGCCTTTATACAAAGGAACAATACACGCTCTCTGCCAATCCCTAGGTACCTTACCCTCTTCCATACATTTATTAAATAATAGCACCAACCACTCCAAAATTATATCCCCACCTGCTTTTAACATTTCTATCTTTATCCCATCAATCCCAGCTGCCTTACCCCCTTTCATTCTACCCACTGCCTCACGAACTTCCCTACACCCACAACTGGCTCTTCCACACTCCTACAAGATGTTATTCCTCCTTGCCCTACACACGAAATCACAGCTTCCTGTCTTCATCAACATTTAACAAATCCTCAAAATATTCTCTCCATCTTCCCGATACCTCTAACTCTCCATTTAATAACTCTCCTCTCCTATTTTTAACTGTCAAATCCATTTGTTCTCTAGGCTTCCTCAACTTATTAATCTCATTCCAAAACTTTTTCTTATTTTCAACAAAATTTGCTGATAACATCTCACCCACTCTCTCATCTGCTCTCTTTTTACATTGCTTCACCACTCTTTTAACCTCTCTTTTTCTCTCCATATACTCTTCCCTCCTTGCATCACTTCTACTTTGTAAAAACCTCTCATATGCTAACTTTTCTCCCTTACTACTCTCTTTACATCATCATTCCACCAATCGCTCCTCTTCCCTCCCGCACCCACTCGCCTGTAACCACAAACTTCTGCTGAACACTCTAACACTACATTTTTAAATCTACCCCATACATTTTCGACCCCATTGCCTACACTCTCACTAGCCCATCTATCCTCCAATAGTTGTTTATATCTTGCCCTAACTGCCTCCTCTTTTAGTTTATAAACCTTCACCTCTCTTTTACTTACTGATTCTATTTTCCTTGTATCCCATCTACCTTTTACTCCCACTGTAGCTATAACTAAAAAGTGATCTGATATATCTGTGGCCCCTCTATAAACATGTACATCCTGAAGTCTACTCAACAGTCTTTTATCTACCAATACATAGTCCAACAAACTACTGTCATTACGCCCTACATCATATCTTGTATACTTATTTATCCTCTTTTTCTTAAAATATGTATTACCTATAACTAAACCCCTTTCTATACAAAGTTCAATCAAAGGGCTCCCATTATCATTTACACCTGGCACCCCAAACTTACCTACTACACCCTCTCTGCATGTTTCTCCCACTTTAGCATTTAGATCCCCTACCACAATTACACTCTCATTTGGTTCAAAAGTTCCTATACATTCGCTTAACATCTCCCAAAATCTCTCTCTCTCCTCTACACTCCTCTCTTCTCCAGGTGCATACACGCTTATTATGACCCACTTTTCGCATCCGACCCTTATTTTAATCCACATAATCCTTGAATTTACACATTTATATTCCCTCTTTTCCTTCCATAACTGATCCTTCAACATTATTGCTACCCCTTCCTTAGCTCTAACTCTCTCAGATACTCCTGACTTAATCCCATTTATTTCTCCCCACTGAAACTCGCCTACCCCCTTCAGCTTTGTTTCGCTTAGGGCCAGGGCATCCAACTTCTTTTCATTCATAACATCGGCAATCATCTCTTTCTTATCATCCGCACTACATCCACGCACATTCAGACAACCCAGTTTTATAAAGTTTTTCTTCTTCTCGTTTTTAGTAGATTTGTACAGGAGAAGGGGTTACCAGCCCATTGCTCCCGGCATCTTAGTCGCCTCATACGACACGCATGGCTTACGGAGGAAAGATTCTTTCCACTTCCCCATGGACAATAGAGAAAATAAAAAGAACAAGAGCTATTAAGAAAAAGAAGAAAAACCTAGATGTGTGTATGTATATATATGCATGTGTATGCCAGTGTAGTGTGACCTAAAGTGTAAGTAGAAGTAGCTAGATATACCTGTTATCCAGCGTGTTTATGAGACAGAAAAAAGGACACCAGCAATCCTACCATCATGTAAAACAGTTTCAGGTTTCTGTTTCACAGTCACCTGGCAGGACGGTAGTACCTCCCTGGGTGGTTGCTGTCTACCAACCTACTACCTATTATTTATTATTATATCTGAAGTATATGCGAAGCTCGCTCGTAACTCAGATTTTGACTCGCGGGAAAAAGAAGGATGAGGTTCATTGGAATTGAGACAAGTGGGGGGAAGACTGCAATCTAGATGTATAGGTATGATCTGCGGCACCGCAGACCGGGCACTCCCCTTCAGATCTGCAGTATTTAGCAGGATGTCCAAAGCGCTATCAATTTCAACACTGTTGGGGAGTAGGAATCACTTTATAGACCTCTAGGCGATGGCTCCGGAGTTTACGGCAAAGGTTAAGCGGGCGATGTTCTGGGAAAGCGCCTTCACCCACGAGTGGGTAAGACATATGTATCCACTTTGAGAATAGGAAGGGTTAATTGCTCCAAAATATCATCAACGCAAGACAGAAAATCACTCTGTACAATGGTACACCATAGAACCACCGTACCACTGCAAGAATTGAGAGTAGCATACTTTTGAACTGTGATTGGAATGTTATCTATGGAAGTAAATTGGGAAAGATCATGAGCTTGTTCTGCATTCTGAACTGTAACGATGTGCACAGCGCTTTGAAGAGCACGAAAGGATATATTTTGGCCAACGTGTCGTAAAAGAGCTTTACCCATACTATGGTCAGAAAGATAATCAGTTGGAGATTTCGGTTGTAGGGAAAAGAAATTAGTCCACTACGTACTTGTAAATATGATACATAAAGAAAGTGGATGCCGCGTAGGTCGTTTTTGGGTAGAATGAGTAGACATCGAAGAACCGTCATCAGTAAATGGTCAGGAACGTTTAGGCGTAGTAATGTGGGCGGCCTAACCCGAGGTAGGTGGGCGATCTGAAAACCATCGCTCTGTATTCAGGGAAGCTGGATGCATAGTTAGAGGCAGAGGCACTAACAGAAGTGGGCGGAGCTACAGCACTTGGAGTAGCTAAAAAAGCATCACGAGCAGAAAGTACAGGGGTATAGGAAGAGTCTAGAGAATGATCCAATAATGAAGGTCATTTTTCGCCTCCCAGCTACCATATGGTGAGATTGAGCTGCGGCAGCTCCCTGGTGGCAATTTCTCACACTAGTTGATTTTCTTCAAAATGGTGGCTGGAGGAAGAAGGAGAGTAAACACAGTTTGTGTAGAGATATTGAAAGGAGCCATCTATCTATCTAACGCAGCTGTGGTATTACCAGCAATACTACAAGATGCTTATGGCATAGTAAACGACGAATTGTATAGAATTGCTCTAAATGGGTCATCTAGCATCTTTGTGAAATTTGCAGTGGCAAGTGCATATGAGAGGATCGTCGACCACTTCCAAGATGAACGTGTAACTGTTAACTCCGGGCTAAAGGTTTGTTTGAAGGACGTCTCATGTTTTTACACATGAATCCAGGTGTGGAATGTGCCATTTGAAGCTGATGATGTGGACATAAGGAAGGTATTTCAAAATTATGGAATCATCCATGCTGCAACTGTGGGACAATGGAAGGAAGGTCTCTATGCTGTGTTGCCAGAAGGGTCCTTCTCCCTAAAGATGACTCTAAGACACCCTATACCTTCTTATGTCGTCATGGAAGATTTTCGGACTCAGGTGTATGTCACGTATGCTGGACAGCAGCGCACCTGCAGACTTTGTGGATCCTTAGAGCATATGGTAGATGCGTGTGATATGAGGCATGATACGTGACCTGTGGGATGGAATGAGGTACAGATATATGAAGGTGATAGAAACATAGTGATTGAGGGCATGGTGACAGCGCCAAAAGGATGTTGGAGTGACTTAGTGGATGAAGTTGGTGAGATATGCAGGATAATGCCTGGTATGCCTCAAGGTTCTGAGGTTTAGGGATCTGAGAAACCTAATGATGTGTCATTAGGTGTTGGGGACAACATAGAAGGAGAGATTGTGTGTGAAGGGGGGTGTGAGGGGCGTAAGCCCTGAGCAGTGTACATTGAATGTAACAGAAGTGGACATGTGTGTTCATAAGGAAGACCTAATAGCAGACATGGATGTGGCCGGGGAGTCCCAAAAAAGATCGGTGGGGGCATCGGACAGTGACAACGTCCTTACGCCAGGACAGAGAACGAGCAAGAAGGCATGGGTAGAGGTGGAGCACAGGGGTCATGGTGGGAAGAATGTGGTGGAGGGGGTTAGGAGAGGGAAGGGGAAAGTTTAGGAGGATGTGTCATTAAAAGGTGTTGTCCACAGAACGGTGAAACCTAAAGGAAAACCACTAATAATGTATTCAGGTGTTTCACGATCAATGTAAATGGACTAAGGGCAGAAGTGAAGAGGAAATGGGTAGGGGTGACATTTCGACGATTTGATGTGGATGTGGGGTTCATACAAGAACACAATTTTAGATATGGTCACGACTTGATACTGAATGGTTACAGAGTGTATGCTGGGAACTCATGTAGATTAAAAGGAGGAGTTTGTGTCATGATTAAGGAGATCAGCTCTTTTAAGTTATTAGCATGGGCACAAGGGGGGGGAGGGTTGTGCGGGTTGATGTGTGGAGGGAAGTCAGGGTGTGTTTTCTGGGAGTATATATGCCGGCAGAGCAAAATAGATGACTCAAGGAAGATTTTGTTGGGGATTATTTAGTGTATCATATTCGGGGATTGCAGGAAGTGACGTTTTTGGGTGGGGACTGGAATAGTATAATTTGTAAGAAGAATGTGGAACCAAGTGGGGCGGGTTGTGTACTGAGGGATATTTTGGGGAGTGTGGGGGTGGTGGATGTGAGGTAAGGGGTGAGGGGTGGAGGGAGGAACATACATTTGTTAGAATGGGTTATGCTGCAAGACTGGATCGGGTATATGTGATGCGGGAGGTAGTGGTGGGGAGAGTCCAGACAGTGGAGGTGGGTTTTTCAGATCATCGGGGAGTACTAGTGGATGCAGGTTGGGAGGGTATGGTTTGTAGGTATGGGGGATGTTGGAAACTGAATGTGAGGTTGCTTACTGGTGATGAAGAATGTGAAAAGTTTGCAGGGTGGTGGGAGGTACTATGGGACGAGGGAAAACTGGGTGTGGATATTGTGCGGTGGTGGGAGGAAAGGGCGAAACCTAGCATAAGGGGTAGGGAGGAAAATTGGTGGAAGTAAAGGTTACAAAAGGTATTTAGAAGGTCAGTTAAGCAGTTGTTATGAGGATAGGGGGTTTACCCAGTGGTTGAGATAGGGGAGTTGAAGGGACAGCTGAGGAATTTGCAAACCTAAAGGTTCGATGCGGTGCGATTACGAGGGGGAATTGAGGATATGTTGTGGGGAGATAAACCAGCGGCTTGTGTCTTAAGGCAGTTCAGAAAAAGGCAAAAGGGGATGACAGTGATGGGTTTAGAGGTGGGGAGAGTATGGATGGGTATGAGGAAGGACAAATGTTGACAACAACAGAAGGTAGGGGAGGGAGGGTAGAATCTTAGAGGAGGGTATTGTGCAGGCGTTGGGGAGGAAGGAGAGGGAAGAAATATAGGGTAGGATCAGTGAGAAAGAGGTATGGAAGGCAGTGCAAAGTATGAGTCAGAAGAAAACGCCAGGAGTGGATGGGATTCCGAGTGATTTTTATTTGACGCATTGGATGGCAGTGAAAGATTGTATGGTCAAGTTGTAAAATAGTATGAAAGACTTAAGGTTGATGGGGATACTCAGAGGACAGGGGTGGTAGTACTTGTTAAAAAGGGAATGGAAGGGGTTACGCTCAAGGATTATCGTGCCCTCTCAATGATGTGCACTGATTACAAGATATTTGCAAAGTTGGTAGGGAATAGAATAAAGAGAGTGATTGGGAGTGAAATAGAGGATTCCGGGTCGAAGTATGTATCAAGGACACAGAATCCCTTTTATAGACTGATTAAGGAAGGTGTGAGGGTAGGGGGTGGACCGGAGGGTTGCGGAACAGGACTTGGGTCCTGGAAATGGGAAGTACAATGCCTGCACTTTAAAGGAGGGGTCTGGGAAGGTGACAGCTGGGAGGGACTATTCTCAGCTGTCGTATCTGAGCGCCTCTGCAAAGACAGTGATTATGTATGAGTGTTGTGAAAGTGTTGAATGATGATGAAAGTATTTTCTTTTTGGGGATTTTCTTTCTTTTTGGGTCACCCGGCCTCTGTGGGAGACGGCCGACTTGTTGAAAAAAAAAAAAGTATGGGTGGCTTTCCGTCAGTCTGGGCGACGAGTGTTATGTATAAGTTAATTGGTATAATGCAATGTTAAGTAAATATCCACTTTTGGTAATATATTGAGATGTTAGGACATGTCCTGATGATAGTTTTTAGTGGTAAAGCTGGGTTAAGGTGTTACCCATAGCATGACTGTACGGGAAGTAATATAGGGACCTATTTATGATACAAATTATCATGTTTGCAAGTTGCATAGTCATATACTAATTGTAGTAATGCTCAGTGTATAATGATACCCTATCCCTGTTGTGAAGGGAGAAATGTGTTGAGTTATGTTTAAGTGTTAAATGTATGAGCACGTACAAAGTGCATATGTCAAGAGAGATATATGGACTCTCACATTTTTTTTTTTTTTTAGACAACAGTTGCATACAAGTGGTTAAGGTAATTGTTTCTGTTCATGGTCAATTATTATGTATATATGTTGTATTAAGTTTTAGATGTAGAAAGTCAGGAGTGTGCATTATTTATATTTCTTGTCATTGCTATTGTAATTGTATACGGAGGTGTTGGAGAAATACTGGACACACTTATAGGACAAAAGTACGATGGTGATAGAGAACCTCTTCTTATTGTTAAAAAAAAAATTGTATGTGTTTCATTATGAGGTGATGGTGAAGGTAAACAGATTGTCAGATAAGGGGGGTGGGAAGAGGGGGGTGGCTAGTGATAATCTTAACCTACAGCACTAACTTCATCTGCTCCTGTCTCCTGGCCACTACCTGGCTGACAGGAATAAAACGCGTCAGGATTCAGAATAATACCGGAACTATAAAGCATTATTTTTTTTATACAAATTTTACTGTAGCACACTGCGTTACCAGTGTTGGTGTGACCAGTGTTGGAGTGACCAGTGCTGGTGTGACCAGTGCTGGTGTGACCAGTGCTGGTGTGACCAGTGCTGGTGTGACCAGTGCTGGAGTGACCAGTGCTGGTGTGACCAAGGCGGGTGTGACCAGTGCTGGTGTGACCAGTGCTGGTGTGACCAGTGCTGGTGTGACCAGTGCTGGAGTGACCAGTGTTGGAGTGACCAGTGCTGGTGTGACCAGTGCTGGTGTGACCAGTGCTGGTGTGACCAGTGTTGTGACCAGTGCTGGGTGAAGTGTGGAGTGACCATGTGGGTGACCAGTGCTGGAGTGACCAGTGCTGGGTGACCAGTGTTTGGGTGACCAGTGTTTGGGTGACCAGTGTTTGGGTGACCAGTGTTTGGGTGACCAGTGTTTGGGTGACCAGTGCTGGTAGTGACCAGTGCTGGTGTGACCAGTGCTGGTGACCAGTGTGGTGACCAGTGCTGGAGTGACCAGTGCTGGAGTGACCAGTGCTGGTGTGACCAGTGCTGGTGTGACCAGTGCTGGTGTGACCAGTGCTGGTGTGACCAGTGCTGGTGTGAAAAGTGCTGGTGTGACCAGTGCTGGTGTGACCAGTTCTGGTGTGACCAGTGTTATTAAGGTTCATTACAAATAATTTCTGAAAATATTTTTAAATGTGAATAAGACTGATCATAATGTCGTCATCAATGTTAATGCCAGTGAAGTGTTGTTTGCGTCAGTGAAGTGTTGGTTGCGTCAGTGAAGTGTTGTTTGCGTCAGTGAAGTGTTGGTTGCGTCAGTGAAGTGTTGGTTGCGTCAGTGAAGTGTTGGTTGCGTCAGTGAAGTGTTGGTTGCGTCAGTGAAGTGTTGGTTGTTTCAGTGAAGTGTTGGTTGCGTCAGTGAAGTGTTGGTTGCGTCAGTGAAGTGTTGGTTGTTTCAGTGAAGTGTTTGTTGCGTCAGTGAAGTGTTGGGTGCGTCATTGAAGTGTTGGTTGCTTCAGTGAAGTGTTGGTTGCGTCAGTGAAGTATTGGTTGCGTCAGTGAAGTGTTGGTTGCGTCAGTGAAGTGTTGGTTGCGTCTGTGAAGTGTTGGTGAATCTGGGCCCCAGCACCATCTGGGTCCCAACACCCCTTGGGCCCCAGCACCCCCTGGGAGCCAGCACCACCTGGGCCACAGCACCACAAGTGTCCCAACACCACCTGGGCCCCAGCACCACCTGGGCCCCGTCACAACCTGGGTTCCAACACCGCCAGGGCCACAGCACAACCTGGGTCCCAGCACCATCTGGGTCCCAGCACCACCTGAGTTCCCAACACCACCTAGGCCCCAGCACCACCTGGGAAAGACCTACCTGGGTCCCAGCACCATCTTGGCCCCAGCACCATCTGGGCCCCAGCACCACCAAGGGAAAGCACCACCTGGGAGCCAGCACAACCTGGGAGCCAGCACAACCTGGGTACCAGCACCACCTGGGCCTCAGCACCACATGGGTGCCTGCACCACCTAAGCCCCAGCGCCACCAGTTCGCCAACACCTCCTGGGCACCAGCACTCCCTGGGTCCCAACACCCCTGGGCCCCAGCACCACCTGGGTCCCAACACCACTTGGGCCCCAGCACCAACTGGGCCTCAGCACCCCCTGGGTCCTGGGCCCCAGCACCACCTGGGTCCAAAACCACTTGGGGCCCAGCACCATCTTGGCCCCAGCACCATCTGGGCCCCAGCACCACCAAGGGAAAGCACCACCTGGGACCCAGCACAACCTGGGAGCCAGCATAACCTGGGAGCCAGCACAACCTGGGTACCAGCACACACCTGGGTCCCAGCACCACCTGGGCCTCAGCACCACTGGTGCCCTCACACCGCCCCAGCGCCACCAGTTCTGCCAACACCTCCTGGGCCCCAGCACTCCCTGGGTACCAACACCTCCTGGGCCCCAGCACCACCTGGGTCTCAACACCACTTGGGCCCCAGCACCAACTGGGCCTCAGCACCTCCTGGGTCCCAGCACCTCCTGGGCCCCAGCACCACCTGGGTCCAAAACCACTTGAGCCCCAGCACCACCTGGGTCCCAACACAACCTGGGTCCCAACACCTCCTGGGCCCCAGCACCACCTGGGTCCCAGCACCCCTGGGTCCCAGCACCACCTGGGTCCCAGCACCACCTGGGTCCCAGCACCACCTGGGTCCCAGCACCACCTGGGTCCCAGCACCACCTGGGTCAAAACACCACCTAAGCCCCAGCACTACCTGGGTCCCAACACAACCTAAGCCCCAGCACCACCTGGGTCCCAGCACCACCTGGGTCCCAGCACCACCTGGGTCCCAGCACCACCTGGGTCCCAGCACCACCTGGGTCCCAGCACCACCTGGGCCAAGCACCACCTGGGCCCTAGCACCGGGACTCTAGCACCACCTAAAAATGACAATCATACACTCATCTACAGTACTAGGAAGGTGAGTGTCATTCTAGACATTGGGAAGATGATAATCTGTTTCACTCATCCTGAGAATTATTCGACACAACCAAAATACTTCAGTTATGAAATTATATGTTCAGGATTCTTGCATTAGGTGTATACACAAGAATACATGTATGATAACTTATGTAAGTATATATATTTGTTTACCTGTACCTGGATAAACTTTACTTATAAGTGAGGATACCTCGTGAAGGCTGAGGCTGAAGTGAAAGCGGGATTCTTCAAGTGAGTTAACTGCGACTCTTATTAATATATATGTTATTGTTTTCTTGTAGGTAAGTGAGAGTTAAGAGCTCATCGTGGGACAACACACCACCAGTAAGGTAAGTTTATATTTTAAACCAGTTGTTAATGACGTTTTCCAAAATTAGGAATATATATGTAGCATTTACGTATATTACGTTATTAGTATCTCATAATTTCACTTTCAAAACTGTATTGGACATGGAAGATCCCGTGTCATTGATCTGAGATGTTAAACTAAGTAAATATTCATCCCAGGGTAAGAGTGGCGAACCCCCTGTCCCTCCAGTACGTCATGGAGGTCATTAAACTTCTCCCGTTAATTAAGATGAAAGGAACCTACTTGCTTGATAACTAACAAATTAAATCCTTCAAATCACTTTATCCTTGCGACCTCAAACGGTTTCCTGTACCCCTTAGTACCTCTGTAAATCGTCGCTAAGCGACAGAATACTCAGCGTACATACGAATCAGACAACAACAATTGCTGTGAAAAACATATTCGTGGTAACAAGTCTGGATGATTATTGTCAAGTTGACAACGTCTGGATACAGTTTGTGTGGAGATTAAGTCGCACCTACGAGTCATATGTCACATTCGACCGTTTTTCATTATTCTTGCTTCTTTTGATGTTTTAATACATTGGGAAGTTATTTACATTTCTTCCATATTAAAATTGTTTAATATCCATGATCTATCAAAAGATCCTCTCAACCTATGTATGGATCATATCCCTGCGCTTGAGATCACAAGTTTCGACCTTCAGAACAGTGTTTTTAAAAAAAAATCCCACAACTAATTGCTACAGGAGGGAGTTCTTAACCGGGTTATGGGAACCATATAATGGGGGTAAGGGACTCGTTCTCTGAATATGCCGTATTTAATAAATATGATAAAATCCTTATGTTTTTTAATCAGTTCTGCATATAGCTATATAACAAAAGTAAATCCAAGCTAATAACATCTTTCGAAATTATACTGGAACCTTATAGGACTGGTGAGTTCGACAGTCTGGTGAAGGGGGTATGGGCACATATTGGGCAATTCATTGGGGGTATATAACCGTAGAATGGTATCAGAAACCTTCAACACACTGTCGTGAAATCTAAAACAGAATTGATGTATCGCCGTGTTCAATCCGTTTCCGAAACGCATTCAGACACAGGTGTATACGGTCAGGTCGCTGCAGTCACAGGTCAGGTCGTGCATATTTATAGGTCCTGCACAACAGGTCAGATTGCTGCAGTAGGCAGGTCTGGTACGGTTTGGGCATAAAGGGTAGGGCTACGTTCTCTGAATAGCCAGTAAAGATACATATGAAAAATCGCTGAGTTTCTTAATCAGTTCTGCAATACATATTAAAAGTAAAGTCAAGCTAATAACATCTTTCAAATTATACTGACACTATAGGACTGGTGAGTCCAGGCAGGTCTGGTGAAGAAGGTATGGGCACATATTGGTGCATTCATGGTAGGTATACCGTAGAATGGTATCAGAAACCTTCAACACACTGTCGTGAAATCTAAAACAGAATTAGATGTATTGCGGCCGCTGTTCAATCCGTGAAAGATTAACCCGTATTGTATAACCCCTGGTCAGGTCGCTGCAGTCACAGGTCAGGTCGCTGCAGTCACAGGTCAGGTCGCTGCAGTCACAGGTCAGGTCAGGTCGGTTCTATTTTTATAAAGGAAACCTTGAAAGTGGAAGATGGTAATATTGTATTTAGCAGTATGGCGGCTCTGGTACAATGTTTATAAAGTTCTCTAAACTCTTGAAAATAAAAACTTATAAAACGCGAGTTTTTAATATTTTCGATTTTCTTTCTGCCGTTCAAAAGTATTTAACATTCTGTACAATGGTGTAAGAAAAATATTTGTTTAATTTTTCAGGCTAAGAACTTATACCTCAGGACATTAAAAAACCCATCCTTGCCTAAGGTATATTACTATCTCTTAGGATGTCACCACAACAGTCGACTAACACCTAGATACCTATTGACTGTTAGGTGAACAAGGGCAAACAGGTGTGAGAAAAAATTGCCCAATGTTTTCACCTGTACAAACCTAGCCACATTACACAATGTACAAAATACAAAAATTATATGGTTCGATATAGTGCATACGATGCATAAGTTATTCCACGGAAAACATTCATTTAAAAATATAATTGAGACAGACTCGTTGAAAGTTTGATGCCGGTTGTGGGAAATATCGAGTAAACCAAAGTTTTTTGTCACCTCCCAGAGAGGTCTATATAGCAGTGAGGTCCTGCCTTAGGCACTCACATCAAAGTAGGTCACAAGTCATTTTTCAAGTTATCACTCATAACCAAAATCACTAACGACTTTCCTTAATATACAAAAGAGTTCTTGTACATATTAACAGTTCCATGATCCTTTACCTGGTTACAATACACCAACCAGCGTTAAGATTTTATGCGTAAAAACATTTAAGAAAAATATTAAAAAAAAAATCGACATCTAAAAGATGAAACTTCAAGGGATATCTTAGAATGAATGATAGTCACACAAAAGCGATTTTCCATAGGCTTCTTCCTTACTTGGGAGAAGCCCATGATTGTCGCCATCAAGCCTAAAATTCTGGCTATCAACCCAACTTTCGTTCTTGAGCGGTGGAAAATTTCCTTTTAACTTGGCAGTTGATAAATCATTAACAAGAAATCCAGGTACCTCAATGTGTGACCCTGGAGAAGAACTGTGTTTATTGTGCCTTCACAAAACTTACTTTAACACTGATTTATCTCATTAAAGCAATTCTAGCTAATTATCATACATTAAACTGTCATATTTCAGTACCTGACCACCCGGACTAATTGGCTCTGAGACTCTTTATTAGTTCCACCCACTCTGTTATGATGCCAAATTGTCAATTAGAAAGAATAATACAAGAAACACCTAAAAATAATCAGAAAAAAAAAAAATTACTGCATGTGGGTCGGCATCCTACGGGCGGTGGCGCCACCGTTCATGTTATAAATAACTATAGTAATTCCTTGTAGGAACATCATAGAACAAGGATTCTTATACCAGAGTGTTGCCAAAGAGTTAATCTATTTTTCTGTAAGATTATCTCAATTTTCATAAATTTTCGATTTTTTTCACTCGCGCCGTGAGCGTCAACCCCCCCTTTCCCTTAATGATAGATTTCAACACTATGTATGAATCCGATTGTGCGTGATGGAAAATTGCAGGGAAATACAATTAGCTCTAATTCCCACTGTGTAACTATCATACAGAATAGAGTAGCAGAACATTAAATACATCCAATTTTGCTAATTAAAAAAAGGACTTACACATTTACACACACATTTACACACACATTTACACACATTTACACACACATTTACACACACATTTACACACACATTTACACACACATTTACACACACACTTACACACACACTTACACACACACTTACACACACACTTACACACACACTTACACACACATTACACACACACTTACACACACATTTACACACACATTTACACACACACATTTACACACACACATTTAACATATTTACAAACACATGCGCACACACACACACACACACACACACACACACACACACACACACACACGAATTCAATAGGACGAGGACCAGGCAGAACTACAAAGGGATCTGGACAATCTGCAGGCCTGATCCAGCAACTGGCTCTTGGAGTTCAACCCCACCAAGTGCAAAGTCATGAAGATTGGGGAAGGGCAAAGAAGACTGCAGACGGGGAACAATATAGGAAAAGGACCATTGGGGTGAGTATAACACCAGGCACATCTCCTGAGGCGCACATCAACCAAATAACTGCTGCAGCTTATGGGCGCCTAGCAAACCTAAGAACAGCATTCCGACATCTTAATAAGGAATCGTTCAGGACCCTGTACGCTGTAATCGTTAGGCCCATACTGGAGTATGCAGCACCAGTTTGGAACCCACACATTGCCAAGCACGTAAGGAAACTTGAGAAAGTGCAAAGGTTTGCAACAAGACTAGTCCGGGAGCTATGGGGTATGTCTTACGAGGAGAGGAATCGACCTGACGACACTGGAAGACAGAAGAGATAGGGAGGATATGATAACGACATATAAAATACTGAGAGGAATCGACAAGGTGGACACAGACAGAATGTTCCAGAGATGGGACACAGCAACAAGGGGACACAGTTGGAAGTTGAAGACTCAGATGAATCACAGGGATGTTAGGAAGTATTTCTTCAGTCACAGAGTTGTCAGGAAGTTGAATAGTCTGGGAAGTGATGTAGTGGAGGCAGGATCCATACATAGCTTTAAGAAGAGGTATGATAAAGCTCATGGAACAGAAAGTGACCTAGTAGCGACCAGTGAAGTGGTGGGGCCAGGAGCTGTGACTCGACCCATGCGACCACAACTAGGCGAGTACAACTAGGTGAGTGTATACACACAGACGTTGACTGGGTCTGGATTTGACCCCTAGCGTTGAAGACGGGCCGTTCCACTTGTTACGCATAATGTAACGTTGCCATTCCGTTTATCTGAAAATTAAAAAAAAACTTTCTATACTTAAAAACATACTCATCAATCTGTTCAGTTTCATTTATAAAAATTATTTGGCTTGTCAATTGTCATGATGGTTGACAGTCTCGTTTATCACTACAAATGATGACACCTTATAGGCACAATTACAAATTAACTTTACACAAAGTTGAATGCTTGTCTCGTATATGTTTACTGGATCAGTTATAATTAGATGAATATTTTAGAATAATTAAAATTTAAAATTTCACAATTTCATTAATATTTTACTTTTTTTTTTTTTAAACCATTACAGATGCATATACCTTGATCAATACATATATAACAATCGCACGGACATAAATTACAATACCATTATCAATACCTTGATCCCAGTCCGCCTCATGACACTATAC
The DNA here is from genome assembly GCA_009830355.1 of Cherax destructor. Classification (NCBI taxonomy): domain Eukaryota; kingdom Metazoa; phylum Arthropoda; class Malacostraca; order Decapoda; family Parastacidae; genus Cherax; species Cherax destructor. The sequence goes on along the minus strand of WNWK01007115.1, from coordinate 48,617 downwards.
ATTATTTCCCTTACACATCCTGCACACCATACTGCTAATTACATAGGTGATACCCATCTTTGACTTAATTAAGCCGGAATATCACAAACCACAATATTATATCCTACTTCCCAAAACCCCTAACCAATCCCAAATCATCGTTAAATTATCCTAAAATACCATATATGTCTGTGGTAGTAAGTACCACACAAACTATTATTAAAACAGAATACATCTTGTTCTGAAAATCCCCCCCATACACCCCTCCAGTACTTCCCCTACATTACACAATACATAATATCCCTACATACACAACATCATTATTACTAAACACCATACAATTAAGTGTTTTTGGCAAACCATACATGCTTCATCAGTGATTATAAAACCAGGCTCCACAAAGACCTGAAAACATTGCTTCATAGCCTTTCATTCTAGTAATTAGTTATCTATAATGATTGTTCTTACTCAGGGAATTCAGGAATATGTAACTTGAAAGTTTTATCCCTTTGCAATGTGTGCATCTTTCTTTTTGGTACATGTTTATATTTTTTTATACTTACAAATTGCTTTTAAACAAGTTCCATTTATGTTTTTGATATTGTCTACTAGTATAATAAATTAGAAAAATACTTATTTGGTGTTTCATTAACAATTGCAAATTTGCAACATTCAGAATTTGACACCCTTACCGGGCGGGACCGTAAAAATACGGTCCTTGAATATTGGCAATTGCGCGAAAAGTTATTTTTAGAATTTCAATTATATGGGCTCATTATCCTTACATTGAGCTACTCTATCCACTCATATGAAATACATTTCGAAATTATCATTTTCAGGGGAGTGCCCGGTAAAGGGTTAACATTATGTATGAAAGTAGTCAAAACAAAAAACTACAGATACTTCCAGCTTGGCCTGTAACCTTCTTACAACATATTTTACATCATCCAAGGAAATCGTCCATAGGTACAAAATATAAACCCTTTGTATTGCTCATCTCAGGTGACATACCCGATCGTCTTAGGCCTCCTAAGCCCCATATCTGCTCGCCACCATCATTCTAAATGCACTAATAAAATAAATTAAAAATATATTTTTGTTGTTTGAACTGATCAATCCTACCTCCTATTAAGCTCAGATCTATCCCCAGGTGACTACCCAGCTAGAAAGGAAAACCACACACTTCACCTTCCCACCTTACCATACTCATCTAACACCCAAACCCCTGATTATCTAACATAGGAAATCTTAACCTGAAACCCCCTTCCCCCCTAAGCCTAACCCCTCTCCCACATCACCTTCAAAGATCTACCCCCCCTTTCCCTACCCTTACAGCTCCCTTAAACTCCCTATTGACATGTATCTATATTCCTTCACAAAGGATATCTCCCAATCCCTACCATACACCTCCCTATTCCTACACTTGGTCCTATACATACCTGCTCCCAAAGCGCTGACCCGACGGTACCCACGCAAATCCCTAACTGCCCACGAAATGAAAATGAAATCTAAAATCAAGTACGAAATCCCCCTGCGTATAACTGACTCCACACCACCCAAATCTAAACACAAGGCCCATAAGGGAGACATTCTCCCTCCTACTAATCTCAATACCTTCCCCAACCAATCCCTCACTGAACACAAACCCTCGCAAAAGTACACTACATGATATGCTGTTTCCAAGCCACCACATGTGGCACATTTCCCATCCCCAACCAACCCCATCACATGTAACTGTTCCCTGGATGCCAAAATGCCCTGATAAAAGCGATAACTCATATCCCTTACCTTTGGGTGTACCCTTAATTTCCCAAACCACTTCCAAATGAAATTCCAATTATAGAGGCCAAGCCTCATAACCCCTCACCTCCCCACCACCCATACCAATCCTATCTAACCTTCGTACCTTACACCTATGTGGATGTGTCATTATCAACATCGCTCTCAGCATCGCCTCACAATGCAAAACATCCCCTCCAACCCACCACCTTCGTACCTCTCTCATAACTAAACCCACCCGCTTCCCTCGTTCCCCTCCCCTTGTCAGGTATTCATTCCGTACAAACACACTTTTTAACCTATTCCGTAAAGGCACCAATCCTACCCCACCCCTACGGACCCCTAATTCTACTATCACTTACGCAGCCAATGTCTTCCCTGTCCCCACACAAATTCCAACACCCTTTTCAACAAACGCTTCACATCTACCTCTACTAACGGATACACCACCGCCCTGAACTATAACTTAGGATATACCAAGGTATTAACAACCACTGCCCTCTGTAATAAAGTGACCTCCCCCACCCCCCAACCATTCATTCTAGCTAACGCCCTATCCACCACAATCTGCGAGTTTAACCTACGTGCCTCCACCGCATCTGCACAAAAAGTAAAGCCACAAATAATTATGTTATTCATGCAAGTCCAACCCTCTTGTACACCCAACGTCCCCCCCACCCATTCCCCTACCTCCAACAATTTCGATTTTCCCCGATTCACCTTCATCCCTGTTACTTCCCCAAAATATTCCACTAACTTATTCACTCCTTCTAACTGCCCATCCTCTGTTACCAAAATCGTTGTATCATCTACATACCCCAGAATGCAATCTACCTCCCCCACCCTCTCTACTCTATCCCTTAACTGTTCCTCTACCAATCTATAGAAAGGATCCTGTAGCAAAGCAAACAGAATCTGAGAGAGTGGACAACCTTGCCGTAATCCCCTATGCATACCAACCCCATTACTCAACCTCCCATTTATTTGAACTTTCATCAAAGCCCCATCATACAAAGTCCTAACCCAGTCCACCACTGCTGACCCAAACCCCTGCCTTAACATGATTTCCCTTAACATATCCCTATCTACCCTATCATATGCACTTTGCCAATCTATTCCCATGACCCTTCCCTTTTGCAACTCCTCTATAAATTGCCTAATCTGCCTATGCCCCGTTCTAATACTCCTCCCCGGCACCCCCAGTTGACCCCTATGCAAACAACTCTTTAGCCACGACTATCCTATTTGCCAATACCTTCGCGAAGATTTTATAATCTGTTGTCATTAAAGCTATGCTCTGATAATCCTGTAGGCCCACCTTTGTCCCTGACTTCTCCACCAGCACTATAACCCCTGTTCGCATCGACTTCCCCATTTGTTCACCCCTTCTTAATTCATTCATGAGCCGAACTAAAACTTCCTTCAAAACCTGCCAATGCAAAACATAAAAATCTCCTGGTAACCCATCGATTCCTGGAGATTTCCCCAAATTTAAACATTTTACCTCCTCTTCCGTAATCCGCGCCTCAAACATGTTTCTCTCCTCAACCCCAATAAAACTATGAATTCCCCTCAATATCCCCTGTTTCACCTCCAAAGAACCCTCCTGAGCCGCAAATTTTTCTCTGAACCAAACTTCCGCATACCCCACCATACCTTCCGTCGTCCGTAGTATACTACCCACCTGATACCCTCCCCCCTCCTTATCCACCTTCAACGCCTCTATCAGCATCCGTTTCCTCCTCGACTGAAAATTCCTCAGGACCACCCGCGACACCTTATTCCCCCACAAACCTCCTCCATTCCACTCTGCACCCGTAATGCCTGAAACCATTCTAACTGTATTTCCTTCAAATTGTCTCGTAATTCCTGAACTTCACTTTCATGCCTACCATCCCAAGCCCCTCCTAAATACCCTTCTAACAACCCCTCCAGGTACCTTTGATAACCAAACCTCATCCTCACGTCCTCCCTCCCTACCCTCCCATAAACTTTTTTATTTCTTCCTTACCTACCTCATTCCACCATTTCACTACACTTCCTTGCATCCTCCTCCTCTGCCCCCACAAAGACCCCCCACCACCTCTCGAAATACTCCTCCCCCCCCTCTCTACCCAACAAAGCTACATTCAGCTTCCAAAACCCTTTAAAAACACAAACTACCCCCTCCCATACCCCTTCAATCAATACACCTCGGTGGTCGGAAAACCCAAAATCCACGTACTGCACCTTCTTAATCTCCACTACCCGAGACGTGTAGATCCTATCCAACCTCGCCGCATAATTATGCCTAAAATACGTGAACTCGGCCATTCCCCTCCCTCCACCTACCACATCTATCAGACCCGCTGCCCCCAACACATTCCTAAGGGATTCTAAAACACTCCCCTCACCTTTCGGCTCCACGTCCCTAATCCTTATCACGCTATTCCAATCCTCCCCTACTATCACCACATTTGCTAAACCCCTCAAACTATACATCAAATCAGTATTTACAAACTTATTCTTAACCCTCCTATTCGTTACCACAGGCATGTATACCCCTACGAAACTAACCTGCAACCCTCCCCACACCCCATCTACCCTCACTACTCTAAAACCTACCACTTCCCATGAGGACAAGTGAAAAGGGCAACCCTCCCTGATTCCCATCAGAACCCCACCTTTTAGAGCCCCGGCATCACTAGCATGCACCTTATAACCTTTGAGGACCATCTCCCTACCCCTTCGATAATTATGTTCCTGGATAAATATCACATCTACATCCCATCTCAACAATGACACTGCTACCCAATCTCTTTTGGCCTCATTCCTGAGGCCATTAACATTGAACGTTAAACACCTGAATAATACGCGGGTGGTTTTCCCTTCTGCTTCGCTGATCTTATTTCACCCTTGACATATGGCCTCCCATCTCTTAATTTTCCCTCATTCTTCATTATTTTTCCAAAACCATCGTCCTTCCCTTTATGCCCTTTTCCGTGAGCCACCTCTGACCACATCTTGCCAATCCTCTGCCCTGCTGTCAAAACCTCATCATCCGAATCCTCCCCTGCTCGCTTCCTAGCCTCCTTTTTATCACCTAATACCTCCATCTCCTCCTCCCTATGCACCTCCACCACCGAGATTTTTTTTTTACATTACCTATAAAAAAATGTTTTCCCTATGAATGAAAATAGACGTAATATTAAGTCACAAAAATGCAAGCAGGTTCAATATTATGATTGAATAATTATTGTTAAAAAAAAAATTACACGATGAAGAGAAGAGATTTAGCAGTTCACTAGTGTTATTAATTTTGACACTTTTAGTTAACTCATCAGAAGGTGAGAATGGTGATGGTGAGGATGGTGAGGATGGTGAGGATATTGAGGATGGTGAGGATATTGAGGATGGTGAGGATATTGAGGATGGTGAGGATATTGAGGACGGTGAGGACGGTGAGGACGGTGAGGACGGTGAGGACGGTGAGGGCGGTGAGGACGGTGAGGACGGTGAGGACGGTGAGAATGATGAGGATGGTGAGGAAGGCGAGGATGGTTAGTGTTGCATGCAAAGAGTACATAACCTTTATTCGGAGCATGTTAAACACACCCACATAGGCTCCCCTCCATCCAGCAACCATCGTTAAGGGTTTGGCGATGGGGCCCCATCATCAAATCAACGACTCGGTTCAGCCAATTATAATGTGAGTTTGACAATGACAAAGTGACGTGGATACCACTCATAGTTTGTCATTGGAATTCCTGCATTGAGCTGGTTGTGGAAGGTTGTCTGTCTTTTGGCTTACTGTTTTGCCTTGACAACTGTGGCGTGCACTAAATACTACTCTTTCTGTATATAGTGTACATATGTGTAAAGCCCTTGTCTATTTACTTGGTGAAGGAAAAGACAAAAGTCTTGTATAATCATTGGTTGGTAAAGGAAATACAAATTCAAAGCATTTTCTACTGTGTTTCTTTGCTCAAGCTCCCTTTTACACTCAGGTTAACAGGCCATTGAACCTGAGGTTGTAATAGTGAGGAAGGTGAGGAAGGTGAGGAAGGTGAGGAAGGTGAGGAAGGTGAGGATGGAGGTGAGGATGGTGAGGATGGTGAGGATGGTGAGGATGGTGAGGAAGGTGAGGAAGGTGAGGATGGTGAGGAAGGTGAGAAGGTGAGAAGGTGAGGATGGTGAGGAAGGTGAGGAAGGTGAGGAAGGTGAGGATGGTGAGGAAGGTGAGGAAGGTGAGGATGGTGAGGAGGTGGGATGGAGGAAAGGGGAGGGATAGAAGTGAGGAAGGTGAGGATGGCGAGGAAGGTGAGGATGGCGAGGAAGGTGAGGATGGCGAGGAAGGTGAGGATGGCGAGGAAGGTGAGGATAGAGGAAGGTGAGGATGGTGATGAAGGTAAGGATGATGGTGAGGATGGTGATGAAGGTGAGGATAGTAAGGAAGGTGAGGATAGTAAGGAAGGTGAGGATAGTAAGAAAGGTGAGGATGGTGAGGAAGGTGATCGTGAGAATGGTGAGGAAGGTAAGGAAGATGAGGATGGTGTGGAAGGTGAGAATAGTGAGGAAGGTGAGGATAGTAAGGAAGGTGAGGATGGTGAGGAAGGTCTTTGTTTCATAACCACTTTCAAACCTTTTGCAACATCAGCGTTTTTAATGGACTATTTTCTAGTATCGTATGAGTTTCTTTTTATATCTTTTGTGACTCTACCCATTTTTCTTTTCGGTTGGCGGTTATCACTAATCTTCTTAGGCCGCATGGTGACTTATTTATATAAATAATATATAAAACAAACACCAACATCCTGTTTGGTCGAGTACCCAGCAAACGGTCGACTACCGAGCGAATTTTTTACCGAACAAAGAGTTCGAATACCGAATTGTTAGAGATGGGAGGTGTTCGAGTACCGAGGTATTACTGTATATGTTATGCCGAATAGGTAAAACTGGTCAATTAGCAAGAACTCATTTAAAATTAAGTTCTTTCTTAAATTTTCTCTTATATGTTTACATATAATTTTTTCCATTTTTCTTAATGTAAAAAATAATTATTTTGAACCAAAAGAACCTTATAAAAATTACGTAACCTTATTATAACAAGCATAATTTAATTTAGCCTAGTCCAACTAAATATATTTTAGATAAATTTCCAGTAATTTAATAATAAACACAATGAAATATATTTTTATCGTTAGGTTCAGAATGATTTTTGCGAAATTAATGCTTACACAAATTTTTGCTTCCCTTATTCGGCAAGAAGAGCGTGCATATTCGGCACGACATTTTATATATATATTATATGTCGTGCCGATTAGGTAAAACTGGTCAATTAGCAAGAACTCATTTAAAATTAAGTCCTTTCTAAAATTTTCTCTTATACGTTAAAGGATATATTTTTTTCATTTACGTTAATGTATAAATTTATAATTTTGTGCCAAGAGAAACTTTGAAAACCTACCTAACCTTATTACAACAAGCGCAATTTAATTTAGTCTAACCCAACTAAATATATTTTAGATACGTTAACATTAATTTAATAATAAACAAACAATGAAATATATTTTTTCGTTAGGTTCAGAATGATTTTGGCGAAATTATTGTCATACAAAATTTTCACTTGTCTTGTATGGCAAGGTATGTGTGCTATTTAAGCCAAAATCGCAAGTATTACTTAATCAGACATATATATGTCGTGCCGATTCTAAAATTTTTCAATTAAAGAACTCATTTAATAAGTCTTTCTAAAATTTTATTTATACGTTTAAAATATATTTTTTCATTTATGTTAACTAAAAATATATTTGTCCCAAGAGAAACTTTAAAATCTACCTAAACTTATTTCTAGCGAATTTATTTAGCATTATCATCAATAATTATATTTTAGATACGATTAACAATAATTTAATAATAAACAAACCAATGAATATATATTATTTTTATTAGTGTTCAAGAATGATTTTGCGAAATTATTGCATAACAAGAATTTGTATGCTAATTTTATATAGAAATAGATATGGTTGCTTATTAAGTTCATAAAATATATTAGTTTTAATTCCTAATCAGGGGCACTTGACATATATATAATATATATATATATATATATATATATATATATATATATATATATATAATGTGTGTGTGTGTTCGTGCCGATTAGGTAAAACTTGCGATTTTGGCTAAATAGCAACGCTCTTCTTGCCATATAAGACAAGCGAAAATTTGTGCATGCAATAATTTCGCAAAAATCATTCTGAACCAACGGAAAAAATATATTTCATTGTTTTTGTTTATTAAATTATTGAAAACGTATCTAAAATATATTTAGTTTTGTTAAGCTAAATTAAATTGCGCTTGTTATAATAAGGTTAGGTTAGTTTTCAAAGTTTCTCTTGGTACAAAATTATAAATTTTTACATTAACATAAATAAAAAATATATATCTTTAAACGTGTAAGAGAAATTTTTGAAAGGACTTAATTTTAAATGAGTTCTTGCTAATTGACCAGTTTTACCTAATCGGCACGAATATTGTTAGTTTTAGGGAGGTTTCTAAGCTAGTTTTGGTTTAAAAAATAAGATTAATAAAATCAGTGTTAATTGTTTTCATTAACTATCAATCTGTAATTTTTTTCGGGGGTGGGGAAAATGTAATTTTTTTTTAAGATATTGTTTTGCATATATATATATATATATATATATATATATATATATATATATATATATATATATATATATATGTCGTGCCGATTAGGTAAAACTGGTCAATTAGCAAGAACTCATTTAAAACTAAGTCCTTTATAAAATTTTCTCTTATACGTTTAAAGGTATATTTTTTTCATTTATGTTAATGTAAAAATTAATAATTTTGTACCAAGATAAACTTTGAAAACCTACCTAACCTTATTACAACAAGCTCAATTTAATTTATCCTAACCCAACTAAATATATTTTAGATACGTTAACATTAATTTAATAATAAACAAACACAATGAAATATATTTTTTTCGTTATGTTCAGAATGATTTTGGCGAAATTATTGCATACACAAATTTTCACTTGTCTTATATGGCAAGGTGAGCGTTGCTATTTAAGCCAAAATCGCAAGTTCTACCTAATCGGCACGACATATATATATATATATATATATATATATATATATATATTTAGACAAAATCACCCCGGAGGGGGGGGGAGACTCCCCACCTGATTATTTTATTTTGGAGTCATATCTCCCTCCCTTTATATATATTTGTTTATTATTAAATTATTGTAAACTTGTATTAAATATATTTAGTTGGATTAGGATAAATTAAATTGCGCTTGTTTAAAATAAAGTTAGGTAAGTTTTCCAAGATTCATTTGGTACAAAATTATTAATTTTTACATTAACATAAATGAAAAAAAATATGCCTTTAAACGTTTAAGATAAATTTTTAGAAAGTACTTAATTTTAAATGTGTTCTTTTTAACTGAACAGATACAAAGGCAGAACATATTCATTATCTTAGAACATATGAAGGGATTTAGATGTATATTAACTTTTTTCTCTATTTATAAGCACTCTCTGCATTAAAAAGTTTTTGCTAATACAAGAATGTAAAACATTGCAGAAGATTGCGAAATATTCAAACATTATTACTCATAATTTCGACAGCATCACCTGCAAGTATAATTAGTAGCATATGTTTGCGGCGGATGGAATTTCCAATCATAATAGACTCCTTGCTTACTCTCCTTAATGGAACGTCAGACTGTGATCCTGCCTGGAGAAAGGGGCATTCCTGCTCTTAATTAGATCTAAGGCACCTCATCAGGACATTGCACTATGCTGCCGCTCTGTGACAGACACCCTCTCAACGTGAGCTTCGCTTTCACTTTCTCTTTGATTATGATTAAGGAATATTCTGTATTATAATTTGTTTTTCTTACTCTTATCCATTGTGTTTTTAAAGGGCGTTCATGACATCAGACTTGCTAATAAATTGCAAGAAATAGAACCTGGCAACTGTCATGGAAGTATTGAAATACTGAACATCAGTTCAACCATCTGGAGGAGTTACATATCTGCAGACAACTTCTGATAAGATGAAAGTAAATAGAACCGAGTGAGGATAATTAAAGATAATTAAAGATAATTAAAGATAATTAAAGATAATTATTATTTTTTTATGAAAAATCATAACTAAAGAGCATATTAAAAGAGCACTGCAATAGGCCTACCGGCTATTACGAACACAGGTACTGAATGGCCTGTGACCTGGTCGTAATCGGAATTGGAACAAACAAATTCAGCTGCAGCCTATAAAGTATATTTTACCTTCACCCACTATATATAAATATGTACACTCTGTACAGACAGAATAATAAGTGAACCCAGCGGTTACAGATGGCAAAGCAGAAGCCAGAGAGAGTGCACCGAACTCAACCAGCAGGTAGGCAAGTCTGCCAAAAGCTTACCGCAAGTGAACCACGTTGCTTCAGCTTTTGCGGGCTTGCCTGTGATTGATCAATGAACCAAGGTACTGATTTGACGATGGTTAACCTATTGATCGTTAAACCCTTAGCACCCGGTTTGCTGGTTGGGAGGCAGCCTATATGGGAGTGTGACATACGCCAAATAAATTGTAACATTCTCTTTGTATGCCACATCGACCAAGTTCTCACTGAAATGTTTGATTATTAGTAAAGCTTCTAAACGAAGTAGCTTAGGAATATAGCAGACACAAATATTAATTATGACACATATTCCTAACATGTGTTACTTGGAAGACGACGATGAAAACACAAAATGATTAGTGGAACTCAGTGTGAGCACAAGGAATAGAACACATATAACCCACACATATAAGATTAAGAAACCATTCTTCCAAACTGTATCTGATACTCTTCAATAGACAAAAGTTAGACAAAAAGTAAGCATGGCATTATGCATACTCCTTGCATGCAAAATGATCTTATATAAACTATCTCTAAGAACGTTTTAATGCAAACAATTATATGCAGTTGTCAAATTTATCTAGGAGTATGCAGAACCATAGTGGAACCTGTATTCGGTAAAGAGTATAAAGAAAAAGGAGCTAAGGCGCATGAGCTATTAGGAGGGGTTTAGAGGGTAGTGAACCTGACGACATTAAATGACAGAAGTCGCAGAGGTGATATGATTTTGAAGTATAAAACAGAGAAATTAACAGGGTAGACAAGAGGAGTCTATTGGAGTGGCTGGTCTCAGCGACATTAAGGTACAGTTGGAAGTTAAATATATAGGTGTAGTGGTCTATGGTAAACGATCACAATTTCTTTCCTCTCAGTTTAAATTTTAATATTTTACCAAATCACATATATAACGTTAATTTATAGCCCTATGAGTCGAAAATTACATTAAATTCATCATGGATGAGCACCATAGAAGGATTAATAACAAGGGGAAAACAAAAGGGATAATCCCACTGAGTATTTTTCTTTATAATGTGAGACATCTTAGGATGTCATCTCCTAAGCATAAATCATCTGCGGATACATATCCCTGCTTAAAGTACTTGGTTTTCCAGGGTCATTAGGAAGCATCATTAGCATGACAAGTGAGAGCCTTCAGCATCTGAGAACCTAATTAATCTCTGGCTAATAGAAGGAACCATAATTTAGTATTACATCTGGCCCCTCAAAACCCCTCGCACACAAAACCTCCTTTACCTCCCTCCCTCCAACCTTTCCTAGGCCGACCCCTACCCCGCCTTCCCTCTACAGATTTATACACTCGAAGTCATTCTATTTTCTTCCCTCCACTTTACATATCCGAACTACCTCAATAACCCTTCCTCAGCCCTCTGGATAATAGTTTTGGTAATCCCACACCTCCTCCTAACTTACAAACTACGAATTCTCTGCATTATATTCACGTCACACATTGACCTCAGACACGACATCTCCATTGCCTCCAGTTTTCGCCTTGTTACAACATTCACCACCCATGCTTCACAACCATATAGGAGCATTGGTATAACTAAACTCGCATACATTCCCCTCATTGGTTCCATGGACATAGTTCTTTGTCTCCACAGACTCCTCTGTGCATCACTCACCTTTTTTCCTCGTCATTTCTGTGATTCACCTCATCTTTCACAGAACCATCTGCTGACACGTCCACTCCTAAATGTCTGAATATATTCACCTTCTCAATATTGCAATTGATTTGAGTGCTTATCCAATCGGGGTCAATAATAAGGCTTTGGAGGCAACATGTAGTTTTATTGAGGTCATGGTACACAGGCAGTGTGTTTAAGTTGCCCACGCCCAGAGGGCCATGCCCAGGAAAGAGTAATGGAGTAGACCTTGTTGACTGAGTGAGCTGGGCTGCTAGAATGAGACAGGTTGAGCGTGGTGCAGGCTGAGATTGGTTGGCCTGTGCCACTAGGTGTCAGCACCATAGTGCCATGAAATATGAACCCAACTGGCCATACATCGCTTGGCCACCTATCCATGGTCGTCCTCGAGCGTGAAGAACTGAAAAAATATTTGGTCTCTCTTAGGAACAGGGCACAAAACACACAATAAAAAAAAACACGGGGGAGTAAAATGATAGCTCTAGTCCTCTCGTGTTGCAATCAACACGTCACAAAGCAAATACGTTCCCATATGGACATGGACAAAAATAAACTTCCTACAGGAAGGGAAGAAAAAAAAGTGAGCCTCGGTGGGAGTCACTGCACGCCTTCCTGCGTCTGGACAGATACTGCAACACCACATCGGGAGACATCGCTGCTGCTGAGCTGTGACGTAACGGGGTACGGTCTCCTCTGGAATGGTGAAGCAGTCATCGCTGCTGGGTTCACTTAACCTGGGGCACAGTCTGCTGGTACCCTTGTGTGAGACGTCATCAATACTTGGCAAATTTGTAGTACTTTTTCTGGCAAGCTACACAGGACATGTCTCGAATGATGTCGCTGGGGCTGTCGTAGTTGGTACGACTCAGGCATGACATCTACAAACAGCTAGCATAAAAGCTTTCTGTACATGGAAGCTCAGACGCTCGTAATCTGACGCCTGGACTAACTAGTGTCAGTTGTCAAATGGTCACAACAACGTGACATGTAACAAGAGTGCTACCAATGGTCTGGGCTCAGACCACACTGTGGTCTACACACATATCTATGCTCAGACCACACATCGAGCTTTCGATCGTTCTCGACAATACTGCAACAAATTGCTCACTGTGAAGCTACAATACTGTCGATGTAGCATCATGTGGTGATGTCAGGTGTGACGTCGGGAAGACGTCCTGGATGACGTCGCGAGGTTAGGTCGTGGAGTGACGTCGGCAAGACGTCCAGGGTGACATCACTAGATGAGGTTTGGCAGACGTCCAGGGTGATGTCGCCAGGTGACGTCTAGCAGACATCCAGGGTGACGTCGTACAGTCATCCAGGGCGTCGTCACAACTGACGTCGGGCAGGTTACAGCCTGGAATGACGTCACAAGGTGATGCCAGGCAGAAGACAACAACATTTGGCTTTGGACATCTGGCTTGGTAACCCACGTGGCTTGATCCACATGACTTGTAGATCTACGTGACCTTATCCACAAGCGGCTTCGTAATCCACATGGCATCGAGTGACCTCGGCCACTCAGATACACAGCTCTGGCAAAGAATTCACACTGAATTCCAAAAAAACAGCAGAGAAGGTGTGAGAGTGTAGTGGTGTATGGTGGTGTGAGGCGAGGTGCCCGTTTGGTGGAGCCAGGACCGCCGCGCCTACCCTCCACACCCACACACACGCGGAGAATTAACCACACTGGACGCAGAGCACCACACAAACTCAGTTATGACTTGCTGAAATAGCGGTGCAGAGCTGAACAACAACAGCAGAAACATACAGGTGACGCTGAACACGTGATTGAAGAACAACGTGAGACGCTGTGAAGACCCAGGTGACAACGTCTTCGTCTTCCTTCCTTCCTCCAGACAACACACGTGCTGTGATCACGTGATTTCGTGGGCATGTGTAAGCCGGGATCAATAACACTGCTTTTCGTAGTGTTATGTAGGATTATTGGGTTCTTGGTACACAGGCAGTGTGTTTTAAGTTGCCCAGGCCCAGAGGGCCATGCCCCGGAGAGATTGATGGAGTAGACCTTGTTGACTGAGTGAGCTCAGCTGCCTCCTTGTTCACCTGCTATTCTACTCTCCATATTACTCTTAACTCTTTTAATAATAACTCTTCCATTAACTTTACCAGGTATGCCCAACAGACTTATTCCTCTATAATTTTTGCACTCACCTTTGTCCTCTTTGCCTTTATACTAAGGAACTTTGAATGCTCTTTGCTAATACCTAGGTACCTTACCCTCTTCCATACTTTTATTAAATAAAAGTTTATATATATATATATATATATATATATATATATATATATATTTATTATATATATATATGCAAAAAGATCACAGTAAACAGGTGATATCAAAATATGCAAGACGACCACTATGAAGAAATATAGAATTCCAAGCGCTTTCGTGACTACTCACATTATCAAGGAACTATATATAGTTCCTTGATAATGTGTAGTACAAGCTAATTCTCTTTTTCATAGTGGTCGTCTTCATATATATATATATATATATATATATATATATATATATATATATATATATATATATATATATATATATATATATATATATATATATATATATATATATATAGTGTGTGTATATACAGATTATACACACTAACTTTTCAATAAGTACTTGTAAAGTTTGAGTCTTTTCTGGTATCTCTTTTTTGTCAGATTCACACGTTGGTAGCCTCGGTAGCACTGTCAAAACAACTCATAAACTATTTATGGTGATTCCCTGCATCACTTCTTTGTTCATGTCGTTCCAATTCCCGACCATCCTTAAGCTGAACAAAAAATCCTGACATTTCTGTGACTCATCTCCTTATTCGAATTCCAACTCTGCCTATATACATATAATAATAATAATATCTTTATTTCTACAAGTACATGTACAAGGTATACAGGCCTATATGACATCAATGGCATACTACTACTGTTATGCAGAGCATTTCCGGCAAATTAGGTCAGTTTTGTCCCAGGATGCGACCAACACCAGTCTACTAACTCCCAGGTATCCATTTTATTAATGGGGAACATAGACAACCAGTGTAAAGAAACATGCCCAATGTTTCTACCCTCGCAGGGAATCGAACCCGCAGCTCACCGTGTGAAGCGAGGACTTTAGCCACCAGGCCTCTTAACCAGTTTGTCCGTCAATACTGTGTTAAATCCCTTGAGTGTTTTATATTTTATTTTCTCCCAGTATATCTTAGTAAATTGACAATTTCCTCTTTTTTTTTTTTTTGTGTGGGGGTTAGATTACGTTGTTTTCTTCATGCCTCTCCGGTATAATAACATTTTTACATCCTATTGGTCACATTATTATTGCCAAAGTTTTGCTCAGGTTAAACGCTCGCTGTGACCTCCTTCAGTATCTTCGTCTTCTTCCCTCCGAGCACAAGAGTAATTCAACGTAATAGCTTATTTAAGAAGAGCCGTGACCCAGTGAATGCTATTTAACCTTCCTTGTGATCTTCAACTAACCTCTCTCGCAAGATAGGAACAAAGGCGACCTACACTCAATAAAGGTCATATTACCTTCCTTGTGATCGTCATTAACTAGCCTCTCTCGCATGACACACACACAAAAAAAAACTGTGATAAGGAATTAACTAACTTTCGTCTAATGAACATAAGGGATGTTTAGTCAGTGGTGCGTAATTTTCGCTCCGTGGTTGAGAATTTTATTTTACATTGCATAATCATCAATTATCACAAAATTGATCTTCATGGTATTCATAGGTTTAAAGGTTTTAACTATTGAATTTTAAAATGTTTAATCATCGGTGATTTGCATTTTTTTCATGAAACATAACTAAATACAGATTAATATAAAAAAATATTTCCAGAACTCATTCAATGAAACATTTACCAGACAATATGAAGGGTACTCTGGTAAGTACACAAAAGCTTAAATATCCCAGTCCTCGCTGTTGATTTTGTTATCGTAACTGAGTTGTGCATCACCTCCAATTGTTTCTGGTATAACGACGAGCTCTATATACAACGTTACGGTACGGAAATTGTTTGATCCGTCAGCGCGGTTCTTGACAGCATATTTTTGGATCACAGAGGCAGAGTGCTTCAGTAACGTTGTTAACTTCCGGGTAACGATGTTACTAAGTAGTCAAAATTTCTATTAGCTCACCCTGGTGCATGAACACTGGAGATTTGCGAAACAGGCAACCAGGAAGAACAGTCCATCCTATTTACCTTCATTGATTCACATATCTCACTGTAGGTAAGATTACAGGTGTTTTATAAACACCTAACTAACTCTTGGCTTTTACGTACTAATACATTAAACAAACATGCCGGAATAATTGTAAGAGTAAGCGAAAAGTTTCGGAATAAAGATACCTAACTGTATACCATTATCATGTTAATAACTGGGAGTGGCAAAGGCCAAAATTCGCCAGGTGATTAGGAATTACCGTTCCCTTTACAATCCTCATGGAGTAACAGAGAAGAGCTTAGCTTATATACTAAACACATTCATAACAGAAACTAATCCCAGTCTTGCATCTTTCTTGCTAAAACCTTCATAGACCAGTACGTTATCAAAGCCTTTGCAATGTTTAATATTAGATGAGCAACAGCTTATGCCACTACCATCAAAGAGCTATACAACCAAAACTGGAAGTCTCGATAACAGAGAATTCAAAACTGCTGAACCATCTGTGACGGCTTCTTCGAGCTGCCAGCTGCGCCTCTTGCGTCTCCATTACAAAAATCACCATCGTCGAGTATCTACTTTAGATGCAACAGAACTGATGGACTGAACACTTCCTAGCACAATAATTTCTTAAGTCATTTTCAAATTTGTCATTGGTGAGACTTGTTCAAGATGAAATTCAGACTGTCAATCTTTAGTTTTGGTAAAAACTCACTGAACAAAATTTTATAATCTACAGTACTTCATTTGTTTCCCTGTCATCTGTGTATGTTATACCTGGTTTGATGAAGGACCCGATACTGAATATTAGTTTTGTTCTGGAAATTTCATATGAGAAGTATTTTCTATATCATGATTGTTTTTATTAATTGCTTTCAATTCACACTAAAATTAGTTTAGACCCTTCAGAAGCTATGTAATTCTTCGACTATGAAGGCATCCCTTTTAGGATGCCTTAAAAGACACCTTTTTACTGTCGCGTTACAAAAGGCCTAGAGCTATCACTTAACTCCATCTTGTGGTTATTTTGCTGCTGTCTTTTCCATCCCCTAGTGGTTTAATTTGCATGAGTTAAAATACATAACTAATGCACAACAAACAGAACCTACCTGGATTAGGCACCTAATTCAGCAAATACAAAAACATTCAATGCATTGTGAGAAACACTGGTTAACCTACACCAAGAGGCTAAAGTAAATTCAGATCATTACTTTAGTGTCAGGAAGGACCAGAGGACAGAAATATTACGATTTCGAATTAAAAAAAATGAACTTTGGAAAGGAGTAGAGGATTTTAATCTAGCGATCTAATATATAATTACCTCTCCAGAAGGAACGTTAAAAGTCTCTCTAATCGGGGGTTTAACTAATCGATAGATATGAGCAGGTTCCAACTGTTCATAAGAACCTTAATGTTTACTGAGGTGAGAGAAAACAGACAAAACGAACATTAACGTTCGCTGAGGTGAATAAACTCAGGCAAGAACAAGAATATTATTCACTCTGTCGAATGAACACACTTTTAAAATGACATTAATAAGAGTGAGGAGAGTTGGATGAGTTTCTTCTGTTTTTTCTTGTGTACCGCCCTAGATAATATCAGAAGTAATTACATCGTATGTTACTTTTCAAAACAATTGATAGATTGTTTAACACTTCTAACTAAATAAGCTTAGGAATGAACGAAAACAAATGTTAAAAGTTCTTCAAAATATAAGAGTAACCAAAATTTGTAACATTTGAATTTTTAATGTTTTTAAAATCATTTGTTTTTTTTCTGTATAATCGAACAGAGAAACTTTTAATTAAATTTCTTTAAATTAATTAAATACAGAAGCTTCTCACTGGGGTGAGGCGAATGTTAGGAAACTATCCATGCAGTTTCCCGAAGCAAACGATACTGTGGGGCTCCTTGGACCTTATCAACGCAGCCTTTTTGCCTTTTTCAAACTTTTTAATTAAAATATATTTTAAGCCGAAAGAGATTAAGTTGAGAAAAGAGTGGACTGTACGAGGTTTTTATCACATCAGCCAAACTGCTGGCTTCAAGACCCTTTTTGCCTCACTCGCTGCCACTCGTCCAGTGGAAGTCTGGCTGCTGATCCCTCACTATCTCTCCTGCAGTGGAAGTCTGGCTGCAGCTCCCTCACTATCTCTCCTCAAGTGGAAGTTTGGCTGCAGCTACCTCACTATCTCTCCTCAAGTGGAAGTTTGGCTGCAACTCCCTCACTATCTCTCCTCCAGTGGAAGTCTGGCTACTACTCCCTCACTATCTCTCCTCCAGTGAAAGTCTGACTGCTGCTCCCTCACTATCTCTCCTCCATTGAAAGTCTGGCTGCTGCTCCCTCACTATCTATCCTACAGTGGAAGTCTGGCTGCTGCTGCTCTCACTATCTCTCCTCCATTGAAAGTCTGGCTACTGCTCCCTCACTATCTATCCTACAGTGGAAGTCTGGCTGCTGCTCCCTCACTATCTCTCCTCCATTGAAAGTCTGGCTGCTGCTGCTCTCACTATCTCTCCTCCAGTGGAAGTCTGGCTGCTGCTCCCTCACTATCCTTCAGTGGAAGTCTGGCTGCTGCTGCTCTCACTATCAAAGTCAAATCTCACCACTACCTATTAGCTGCAGCTAACATGAAGATGTGGGTGTCACTGAACTTAACTGTGTATTGTAACTGACTCAATTTTTCCTAGTTTTTGGTAGGGGAAGTATATCCCTGTATCGATGCCTTGATTAGGCTGCTACTGATGAGTAATGTCCTCACTCGTTGATAGGGAGTCACTTTGGTCATTCGTTACACTATAGAATTATATCTTTTCCTTTTTAAAAACACCTGAATGCATACCGCCACACAAACTTTTAAACTTTATCGGGATTATACCGCGAATTAGTTTTCCAAGTGGAAATTGACAGTATTTCAGAGTTTTCCGCACAGTCATTATTTTCTTTGTTCTCAGCGGGAGATTTGTGACGTGTTCACGCTCTGATATCTGAATTCAACCTAGCATGTCGCCCTGCCCAGCACCCTCCAGTTTATCGTCAACAGAGGAATGCAGAACTCAGCTTTATATACCTTCCTTGCTACACATTGCAGCAAGGAATAACACATGAAGGTTGTTTCCTTGTTGTTTAGCTGTAGGTTAGAAGTCACAATAATCCCAACTTGTAAATCACGTGGAGCGCAGGTTTTTCCTTAATTTTCCTGCTATGGAGAATATAGTAATTACTCTCGTTGAACCTCGTTGCATAGTTGATCAGGAACACTAGCAAGGAGAGGAAGGCGTCCCTCGTCTGGACATTTTTCTACACAAGAGAACATGCTCCTTCCTGACCAGAGAACACGTTCCTCCCTGACCAGAGAACACGCTCCTCCCTGACCAGAGAACACGCTCCTCGCTGACCAGTGAACACGCTCCTCGCTGACCAGTGAACACGCTCCTCGCTGACCAGTGAACACGCTCCTCGCTGACCAGTGAACACGCTCCTCGCTGACCAGGGAACACGCTCCTCGCTGACCAGAGAACACGCTCCTCGCTGACCAGAGAACACGCTCCTCGCTGACCAGAGAACACGCTCCTCGCTGACCAGAGAACACGCTCCTCCCAGACCAGAGAACACGCTCCTCCCAGACCAGAGAACACGCTCCTCCCAGACCAGAGAACACGCTCCTCCCAGACCAGAGAACACGCTCCTCCCAGACCAGAGAACACGCTCCTCCCAGACCAGAGAACACGCTCCTCCCAGACCAGAGAACACGCTCCTCCCAGACCAGAGAACACGCTCCTCCCAGACCAGAGAACACGCTCCTCCCAGACCAGAGAACACGCTCCTCCCAGACCAGAGAACACGCTCCTCCCAGACCAGAGAACACGCTCCTCCCAGACCAGAGAACACGCTCCTCCTGACCAGAGAACACGCTCCTCCCTGACCAGAGAACACGCTCCTCCCTCACCAGAGAACACGCTCCTCCCTCACCAGAGAACGCTCCTCCCTCACCAGAGAACACGCTCCTCCCTCACCAGAGAACACGCTCCTCCTCACCAGAGAACACGCTCCTCCCTCACCAGAGAACACGCTCCTCCCTCACCAGAACACGCTCCTCCTCACCAGAGAACACGCTCCTCCCTCACCAGAGAACACGCTCCTCCCTCACCAGAGAACACGCTCCTCCCTCACCAGAGAACACGCTCCTCCCTCACCAGAGAACACGCTCCTCCCTCACCAGAGAACACGCTCCTCCCTCACCAGAGAACACGCTCCTCCCTCACCAGAGAACACGCTCTCCCAGACCAGAGAACACGCTCCTCCCAGACCAGAGAACACGCTCCTCCCAGACCAGAGAACACGCTCCTCCCAGACCAGAGAACACGCTCCTCCCAGACCAGAGAACACGCTCCTCCCAGACCAGAGAACACGCTCCTCCCAGACCAGAGAACACGCTCCTCCCAGACCAGAGAACACGCTCCTCCCAGACCAGAGAACACGCTCCTCCCAGACCAGAGAACACGCTCCTCCCAGACCAGAGAACACGCTCCTCCCTGACCAGAGAACACGCTCCTCCCTGACCAGAGAACACGCTCCTCCCGACCAGAGAACACGCTCCTCCCGACCAGAGAACACGCTCCTCCCGACCAGAGAACACGCTCCTCCTGACCAGAGAACACGCTCCTCCCAGACCAGAGAACACGCTCCTCCCGACCAGAGAACACGCTCCCCCTCCTCTCCGACCAGAGAACCGCTCCTCCCACCAGAGAACGCGCTCCTCCTGACCAGAGAACCGCTCCTCGCCAGAGAACCTTCACCGAGAACGCGCTCTTCCCTGACCAGAGAACGCGCTCCTCCCTGACCAGAGAACGCGCTCCTCCCTGACCAGAGAACGCGCTCCTCCCAGACCAGAGAACGCGCTCCTCCCAGACCAGAGAACGCGCTCCTCCCTGACCAGAGAACGCGCTCCTCCCAGACCAGAGAACGCGCTCCTCCCTGAGCAGAGAACGCGCTCCTCCCTGAGCAGAGAACGCGCTCCTCCCTGAGCAGAGAACGCGCTCCTCCCTGAGCAGAGAACGCGCTCCTCCCTGAGCAGAGAACGCGCTCCTCCCTGAGCAGAGAACGCGCTCCTCCTGAGCAGAGAACGCGCTCCTCCTGAGCAGAGAACGCGCTCCTCCTGAGCAGAGAACGCGCTCCTCCTGAGCAGAGAACGCGCTCCTCCCTGAGCAGAGAACGCGTCCTCCTGAGCAGAGAACGCGCTCCTCCTGAGCAGAGAACGCGCTCCTCCCTGAGCAGAGAACGCGCTCCTCCCTGAGCAGAGAACGCGCTCCTCCCTGAGCAGAGAACGCGCTCCTCCCTGAGCAGAGAACGCGCTCCTCCCTGAGCAGAGAACGCGCTCCTCCCTGAGCAGAGAACGCGCTCCTCCCTGAGCAGAGAACGCGCTCCTCCCTGGAGCAGAGAAGCGCTCTCCTGAGCAGAGAACGCGCTCCTCCTGAGCAGAGAACGCGCTCCTCCCTGAGCAGAGAACGCGCTCCTCCCTGAGCAGAGAACGCGCTCCTCCCTGAGCAGAGAACGCGCTCCTCCCTCACCAGAGATGTGAAGAACTGGTTAGATATGTACACTTTCCTGCATGAATATAAACAAAAGACATACCCTACTTATTTTTTAACAGCGCGGTTTTCAGCAGCCGCTCGCTGGAAATTCCTTCGGGATGCCGTCTCCGTGTCCACAGGAGCTGTTGATTAACAAGTGAGTTAGAAAAACAATTCGCCCCAAAGGAGCGTATATCCAGCAGTTTACTCTTATCTGAAATGTATAGTGGTACTCACTGGGTTTTGGGTGAATCACCTCGCATCGCGGGGGTCCATTGGTATCTCCAGTCAAATCTCACCACTACCTATTAGCTGCAGCTAACATGAAGATGTGGGTGTCACTGAACTTAACTGTGTATTGTAACTGACTCAATTTTTCCTAGTTTTTGGTAGTGGAAGTATATCCCGGTATCGATGCCTTGAGTAGGCTGCTACTGAAGAGTAATGTCCTCACTCGTTGATAGGGAGTCACTTTGGTCATTCGTTGCACTATAGAATGATATATTTTCCATTTTAATAACACCTGAATGCATACCGCCACACACACTTTTACACTTTATCGGGATTATACCGCGAATTAGTTTTCCAAGTGGAGATTGACAGTATTTCAGAGTTTTCCGCACAGTCATTATTTTCTTTGTTCTCAGCGGGAGATTAGTGACGTGTTCACGCTCTGATATCTGAATTCAACCTAGCATGTCGCCCTGCCCAGCACCCTCCAGTTTATCGTCAACAAAGGAATGCAGAACTCAGCTTTATATACCTTCCTTGCTACACATTGCAGCAAGGAATAACACATGAAGGTTGTTTCCTTGTTGTTTAGCTGTAGGTTAGAAGTCACAATAATCCCAACTTGTAAATCACGTGGAGCGCAGGTTTTTCCTTAATTTTCCTGCTATGGAGAAAAAAGTAATTACTCTCGTTGAACCTCGTTGCATAGTTGATCAGGAACTCTAGCAAGGAGAGGAAGGCGTCCCTCGTCTGGAGATTTTTCTACACAAGAGAACACGCTCCTCGCTGACCAGTGAACACGCTCCTCGCTGACCAGTGAACACGCTCCTCGCTGACCAGTGAACACGCTCCTCCCTGACCAGTGAACACGCTCCTCCCTGACCCCAGAACACGCTCCTCCCTGACCCCAGAACACGTCCTCCCTGTCCAGAGAACACGTTCCTCCCTGTCCAGAGAACACGCTCCTCCCTGTCCAGAGAACACGCTCCTCCCTGTCCAGAGAACACGCTCCTCCCTGTCCAGAGAACACGCTCCTCCCTGTCCAGAGAACACGCTCCTCCCTGACCAGAGAACACGCTCCTCCCTGACCAGAGAACACGCTCCTCCCTGACCAGAGAACACGCTCCTCCCTGACCAGAGAACACGCTCCTCCCTGACCAGAGAACACGCTCCTCCCTGACCAGAGAACACGCTCCTCCCTGACCAGAGAACACGCTCCTCCCTGGCCAGAGAACACGCTCCTCCCTATCACCAGTGGAAGCTTTTCTAAGTATTTGATGAGAATCATTTTAGAGACAATAACATTTCATGATTACAGAAAAAAGTTCTTTTAGAATCCTAATACATACCTAACAGAGAATTTGTTAAAATATCTACGAGCTCTTCAACTACCGTTAAAAATAGTGCAGAAACACAGTATGTAGGGGGCTGTGACAATATATATGTAGGGAAGCAGCAAGATCTCTGGAATTTACAATCATGAAGCTCAAGAATGCCTGCAGCTGTGATCGTATAATCGAGTGTGTCCAGAACACAGATGATGATGAACACCTTACGAAGTTCAACGAGGCTAGTCATTAATTTTAGGAAGACGATTTACGACCACGAAAATGTAAAGAGGCTGCCCTATTTGAAGTCAGTATCACAATCCACTAAAAATCCAGATCATCTGGATATTGTCCATTTTGGAGACCACTATAACATGATGCTGACAGGTCTTATCAAACCCAACTCATCTCATCATCACTACTACTACCCTTTCATAGCCTGGAGTCTCACTTCTGCCACTGTATATACTCGTTCTTAGTTATCTCTTTATTAAGACTGAAGAAGTCACTCGTGGCGAAAAGTTTCCTTCAGTAAATGTCCAGAACTGTATATAGTTTTTTTGCAGATCACAGAAAGCAAGACTGCTCACCATTTTAAATGTATAATATTGAAATATGTATGTGTTTTCTCAGGTTAATTAGTATTTACTTCCTCGCGATTCATTTTCCTCCTTTCTTTTCCTTCCTCTTGATGCACTCTTTAAAGTTCCTATTTACTGATAAGACTAATGGAGGATAGAAAGTCAAATAGCTGCTTAATAGCACTCGAACTTTATTTTCCCTGTCGGATTTAAGTCCACTGAGTTATCATGCCACTCAAAGCATGGAAACCTCACTAAAGTATATCAGTTTTATATATCTTCGGCATTACGGCACTGTCTTCCCTGCACATATTACGAATCTGTCGCGAGAAGTAGTCTGCTAAAGGCTTACTTATGGTCGTGCATATTTATGATGCCCAATGCATAGTGACGGGATTCAGGTTGTAAGCTGTGGCGGGAGGGAGAGATGATATTACTAGTAGTAGTAACAAACCACGGTACGGGCGGGGGTTGAACTCGTGGGGCGGGGGTTGAACTCGTGGGGCGAGTGTCGTAATACTACAGACGGGCACGCCGAGCCGAGAAAGCTTGACTTTAAGAAGAACCTAGCATCAGTAGAGCAAATTTCAACATTTCTTATTATATTTTATATTTTATATTATATATATTATATATTTAAAATGGTGAGCAGTCTTGCTTTCTGTGTGATCTGCAAAAAAACTGTATACAGTTCTGGACATTTACTGAAGGAAACTTTTCGCCACGAGTGACTTCTTCAGTCTTAATAAAGAGATAACTAAGAACGAGTATATACAGTGGCAGAAGTGAGACTCCAGGATGTGAAAGGGTAGTAGTAGTGATGATGAGATGAGTTGGGTTTGATAAGACCTGTCAGCATCATGTTACAGTGGTCTTCAAAATGGACAATATCCAGATGATCTAGATTTTTAGTGGATTGTGTTACTGACTGCAAATAGGGCAGCCTCTGTACATTTTCGTGGTCGTAAATCTTCTTCCTAAAATTAATGACTAGCCTCGTTGAACTTCGTAAGGTGTTCAACGTCGTCTGTGTTCTGGACACACCGGATTATACTGTCATCACGGCTGCATTCTTGAGCTTCAGAATCGTAAATTCCAGAGATCTTGCTGCAAAATATTGCTATTCCATTGTGGAATTAAAAGAAGCATGAGGGGTACCACTCACTCTACTAACAACACAAGTCTTCTTAGTAGGTTATACCAGTGTTGGAATTCTGAAGCCGATAAGAAGAAATTCCGTAAAGCTCTCTCATGGAAACCAATTTCGGTAATGGTTTATGTAAACTGAGCAGAGGGCAACTGTACTTGTCAATTGCTCCACGATCTTTCACTTAAAAATAGTTGACGAGGGTTGAATATTTGAAACTGACTCGATAATTCATTGAGGTAATAAACTATAGTCTTGAAGGAAGTTAGTGGAGACAAGAACACTGTAGCTGACAATGTTTAAGCTCTGGCATCAAGTCTGGGAGTAATTTTGGGCTCACTAAACTCGTGACATTTAATAGTGCTATTAAAGCTCAAGCTATCATTATTTCTCAATATTCGTCTGCCGTTGAATACTATTTAAAATTGTTTACAGTCTTCTAAAAAAGCATTTGATTTGTTATTTGTATAAAAAAATTATTTATTAAAGAAATCTATAAAATTAGCAAAATAGCATGTACGAAGGCATAAGTCAATTAAAAAATTACTTTCCATTAAAGTTCTCTAAAGCTGATATGTTAGTTATGGGGGATTTTCACGACAACACAAACTCGAGTTAATCTTCCACACACTCGAGGAAGAACACAGACTACTGAATTGATGTATCCTGGAGACTTAGTGGGACTTAGGAAAACTGGGGTCGCAAACAATATCTCTCCACCAATGCCAACCAACTCAAGCTTCCCTACTAGCTCTGGGATCCTGGATTAGAAACATACGTTTCCTGTACTATATTAATTATGAAAATTTACATCAATAAAACTGACATTTAACCCTTTTAGCTCTGTTGGCAATTCAGATTCCCAGCTTTTTTCTATAACCATAGCAATGTACTGGTAACAGTTGGAGGCCAAAAAAAAGTGACGGGACCTTCAGTCCCCTTTTAGAAACCTACTTTATTGTGAATCTGGCAATATTGCCAGCTCTCTGCCTCACACAACAACAAACAGCTGAAACTTCTTGTGATGTGCTCATACCCAGAATTCTCCACCATTTTAAGTCCCGATTCTTTTATTTTATGGAGAGTTACATTGTGGAACTTTGTCAATATCAATGTCAATAGTGTATAATAGAATAAAATTATGTTTTCTAACTGAAATTTTATACACTTATAACTCCACTTTTTACCCTCCAAAAAGCCTGGCGGGACCCTGAGTTCCCACCATTATATTTTTTGAAATTATATTCATTATGATTATTTTCATGAATAAATGTATTCCTTAGCTTCCTACGAAGGACATCTCAACAAATGAAAACAAACAGATATGCCTTTCATAATTCAGGGCAAAAAGTGGACTGTATAATTATAAAGAATTTAAGTCGACTTGACTTAATGAAGTATTTTGTTTTGTCTACTAGGTTACAATTATTAATCAAATTATTTCAAATTAAACACATAAATTATTACACTTGCTAATTTATTACATTGGTGGTATATTCTAACGCCTCCCACACGAAGATTAACTAGTAAATTAGCCAATATCAAGTAACCTTACCTGTTGTGTGGTTTGTAATACAGACTGGGAGGCGAACCTAAATTACTAAAGAATGCAGGAGCTAGTATACAATATGGCGTCTAATTCACAGCCTTCGCTTCGCGTTTTCTTTTGTCCAATCACTAGATTCTTCCCTTTTCTTCTTTTGCTGGACATTTACAGATGTCTGTCCTCTTCACTTACATTGTCTAATTGAATTTACCGCTAATATTACTAACGGACACTACAAAATTAAAGAAACATTCACGAACCAACCGGTTTGTCTTCCATGCTCCCCGTTTTTCTTCATCCACCTCCTATCTTATACACATATTTATTCAAATTTAGTAATATTTATGGGTGTGTAATACATTTTCATTATCAGAATATTAATTCCCTCAATATTACAATAATTCCACTTCACTATTTAAATTATTATATTATATTAGGAAATTATAGGGAATATGTTGGTTCCCTGTGACTTATCACCTTTTAAAAGTCACATTAACATGGCACTTGCATTATTATATAAGCATTATTACTACATTTAAATCATGGGAAAATTATCAAAATTTTCCACATTAGAAGGGAGAATCATTATCTATTTACAACTTATAAAGCAATGTTTTTAAATAAAATTGGCAATTTAAAATTTACATATTTAAATTTGAAAGATAAGCTTACTTATAACAAACCCATTAATACTGAAAGCGTGAAGCCTTTTGCAAAAAGGCCAGTGATATTACACCAATTATGGGGTACGTTTGTATTGCTCAGAATACAGTGATTCCAATTTTATTATCAACTTAATATGATTTTAAATTCGTGTGTAAACTGTGTAATCTTACTGAAGTCATTAACTTTAATGAGATGAAATTGATATTAATTAACTAGAATCTAATGAATCCGATGTTATCAATTTCAATGAAAGTTTTGCTTCTTTTTGAATGCATTAAAATAATAATTTGAAGACATTGAAATGAAACATTCCTTAGATATTGAATAGAAATCAATATCTCAATTTATTTTAAAAACTGGCAAATTAGAAATAACAAAGCGAGCCTTGCTTTCTGAGAAGCGCACAATGCGGAATATTTGAAGCAGAACAGAAGTGTTCTCCAGTTATTGCACAGAATACAGTGATTCCAAATTTTATTTAAAAAAAACTCAATGCATCGAGAGTTGTGCCTCACACAAACTAAACTTAACGAGGACAATAATATACTTCGTCATCTTCCAAATTTTAATCGTCTGAAACTATGTTCACTGGGGTTTGGAAGTTATCGACTTCTTTCCAGGATGTTGGAAATGGGATAACAAGTTTGATCACAAGGCTCCTGCAGATCTTGAACTCGCTTCATTACACCATCGTTGAAGCGATGATGCCCAACTGATGAGGACTTCTCGAGGAAAGAGTGAAATAAAAATTAAAAGTTGGAGGACGAACAGAAATCCTCTGGCAACTCCATAAAAGTCTTCACCTAGAAATTACTACAGATACATCAACTAAAATCTTCATGAAACTCTTCAAATGACTTTCAGCTGGAAAGTTAACGTAAAAGATTAAACATTTCAAATAATGGAAGGAACACTGTAAAGGAGAAACAGAACTTCAACAAATACCGAGTCAACGCATATGTTATTGGAAAACAATACATCTGGGATCCCTCTGGTAAGGAAGGAAGTATTCGCAGCATTCGTGACTCAAGTGGAAAATCGCATCAACAATCGACCTGTGAATTATTCATCCATGGACCCTGACGATTTATAGGCGGCAAGTTTCCTTGATTTACAAAAGAATGCTAGAATGAGAACTATTAATGAAAAATAAAATGTGGAATATAAATACGTAGAATCAAATGAATTCAAATACAAATTTAATTAAACAGTGCTATTAATGCTGGGAGAAAAACCTGTTCAAATAAAAATCTTACATCGTTTACAGAACACTTTTATAATGCCGAGTCACCTGAAAAAAAATATAAAAGCCAGTGATATTACACCGATTATGGTGTACGTTTGTATTGCTGATTCCTAGTATGTCATCGGTTTTTCTTGATTGGCTCTAGTTTTTGATAAATTAGAAATCCTATTGAAAAACATATAAGATGTGAAAAAATATGTTGATCAGGCGTGGCTAACTTATAAATCACATTGAAATTATTTTTTGGATCATGCAAACGTCAAATCATGTAATTCACAAAAGCACTTCATTCTATATTATAACAGATTAACATATTAAGATAACGTTGTTTTTACGACTTTATTCTATGTTGGTCATCACAGTCCCTTGTACCGCATTGATCTCATAAAGATTATGTGGAAATTTGCCTAGGTGACTATGGAGAAAGTGAACCTTCATGCTCACATTAGCACCTCAATTCTTAAAGTTTGTCATCATGTTTTGCACCAGTTCTTCATAAGTCTCTGCTTTATGATAACCCAGTTAATTCTTGACAACTGACACATAACTTCACAATGGAGAAACTTCAACACCATTCATATATTTTTTGTGAAATTAGAATCCTTGATAAGCTTTCGAATTTGAGTACCATCAAAGATTCCAGCTTTCAGTTTTTCCATACATAGTCCTGGGAAAGATCTACAAATGTATTTGAAGCAATTGCAATCTTTGTCCAAGGCCTTAACGAATTAGCCCTAACTTAATGTGGACTGGTGACAGCATAATGTTATTCCTGTCAACCAATGGCTCGTTAATGATGTTTGCTGCTCCTACAGTCATGTTTTCTCTTGAAGGACATTTCACTTTTGTCCAATGATCTGTCTTCGCCCTCCTGTCCCCCAAACAGATGAAACAAGGTTACATTGTATATCCAGTCTGATGCCCAAGCAAGAAGTTTACTATCTTCAGATCAATACAAATAGACATCTTGTGATCATGAAAGCATAGCTTCTGCATATTGGTTACCATTTTGCAACAAGACACATTTCAAACTTCTAATGGCGCTGTCAATAAACTGTCACACATCTCCTGGTCGATATCAAGTCCCATTCGAAGAAGAATTCCAGGTATGTAATTGCAATTTACAAGTTATTCATATTGACTGAAGTAAGGAAGGACTTCAACCTCTTTTGTTCTCTTACTCTGAATGCTAAAACTTCAAATGCTTGCTTTGACAGATTGAGGTCACATCGAGTGTCGGTCTGGAGTTTTACGACTCACCGCGAGTTCAAGCCCTACCCGTACCGTGGTCTTAGTCTGCCTAGCCCCATGGAATGGAGAAAATGTTTTACATTACACTGGTCGAGAATTTTTGAAAAGTTGTATGCTTCTTAAATGAGATTAGTTAATTCTTATGTATTTTCATCTCCTGATTCCAATTATCACCTTGACAAATGCTTATTGGATATAGGTTTAAAGATACGAGACATGTAATATTTGATTATTTGATTATAACGTACAATATGTGTCAGTATGTTTTAAACTCTAATCCGTACCTACTCTGCCTTTTTGCTTGACGCTTATAGTGGGTTGAAGAATCATCTCTTGGCAATGTCCAGCAATAGTCTGCAAGCATTCTTGTGCCCATTTGCCCTGGTACCATTTTGCCATGGTTGGAATATCTTGGTGAAACCTTTCACTGTGTCACTAACTGCCCCACAGTTCGCTGGAAGAAAGTCTAAATGTGAGTCTAAAAAGTGGATTTTAAGTGACATGTTACATCCCATGTTCATGTAAGCCTTGATGAGGATTTCTACCAATTCTTCATAGTTGCCTTTCTTTCTGTTTCCGTGAAATCCCTTCGCCACTAACTTGAATGTTTCCCAAGTAGCTTTCTCCTCCCCATGAAGGTCTGATTCAAAGTCACCATCTTTAAGAAGCTCTCGAATCTGAGGACCATTGAAGACTCCCTCTCTTATCTTAGCGTCGCTCAGTGAGGGGAATTTTGATGTTAAATACTTGAATCCCTGACCGGATTTGTCCATAGCTTTTAGAAAGTTTTTCATGAGCCCCAGTTTTATGTGTAGTGGTGATAATAAAATTTTGTTTGGTTCAATGAGAGGTGGATGTTGAACATTTTTCATCCCAGACTCCAATGACTGAGGTGGCCAGTCTCTCCTGATGTAGTGGGAACCTCTTGCACGACTGTCACATTCACACAGAAAGCAGCAGTACTTGGTGTATCCGCCTTGCAAGCCCATTACAAGAGCAAGAACCTTTAGGTCACCACAGAGCTGCCATTGATGTTCATCATATTTCATGCATTGCAACATATGCTTTATATTCTCATAAGTTTCTTTCATATGTGTTGCATTGCCCACAAGAACTGATGGTTTAGTATTGCCGTTATGCAGCAAGACAACTTTCAGACTCATTTTTGATGAATCTGTGAGCAGCCTCCAGTGACTGGGTTCATAGTCGATGCCAAGTGCTTCCATCAGACCATTAATATTGTTGCAGGTCACTACATCACCTTCCATTACGAAGAAATCGTTGAACTGCTGCTGACGGTCACGAAATTTTGAAATCTTCACATCAGCTGCTAGGAGATTCCACTGTTGAAGACGAGAGCCTAGCAGCTCTGCCATATTTGTGGGTAGTTGCAGATCCCTGACAAGGTCATGGAGTTCCCCTTTTGTTATGAGATGTGACCTAGAGGAGTGTGCTTCATCAAAGTTTCGGTCACTGTCATCCTTCTCTTCTTCCTCCTCACCACTTTCTTCATCTGACTCGAAGGACACCCAAGTTGGTGCATCAGGAACAAACAGACCTTCTCCATGTGCAACTGGGCGAATAGCTGATGGAATGTTTGGATATTCAATGGACCCCTTTTTTTTCTTTGACAAGCTCTTTTGTACTGGAGGTACTATGCAGAAATAACAATTGTTGGTATGGTCTGTTGGCTCCCGCCTTGTCATTGGCACAGCAAAAGGCATTCCTTTCCTCGTCCTGTTCAACCATTGGTGAAGGTTAGTAGCACAATTGTTGCAGCATATGTGTAGAGCCCAGTTCTTATCCTGGTCACCAATCTTGCCTCCAAAATATAGATGATATGCCTTTCTAACCATAGCAGTTATACAGCGTTTCTGTGACGCAAAGGTCACCTCACCACAAATGTAGCAGATGTTGTCTGTGCGAGGCATCTGAAAGAACAACAAACAATTAGAAGATAAAACAGAAAATTTATTCATAAGTTTAAAAAGTGTTTGGCTAAGAAAATCACCAACCTTTCACCTCAAAATCAAAACTTGGAGAGCACAACCACCTTGTATGACTGCTGGAACAATAATGAAGGTCAGTGTGACTGTGAGTGTGGTAAGAAACACACTGCCGCAAGCCTGTTCGAACCTGTTGGTCTATATTGAAAAGTAGAGCTAACAAACAATTTTAACTATGATATTCATTATCAGTGACCTATAATTAGTTGGAAATTATTACTATGGTCTCGGAAGCATTTTGGTTGTTGTCCAGTGAATTATCGGAGCTGTGGTAGTTAATTTCTAACTCTATAATGTACATGCTCATGAACCCTCAAGTTTTGAACCAGAGTTCTTACCTTGAGTGTCTTGCTATGAAGCCGGGAACGATAGATTGTTACTAAATTCGTATAACTTAATAAGTATCTATTATTAATTCATATTTTAATATTATGAAATAGAGTAATACTTCGTTAATTCAAGAGACTCACATAGTGAAATGTTGTAAGAAGGCGACTCAAAACGTACAGTCAAATATATTAATAATATATAAAACTCTTAAAAGTACGCTCAGCAAATGTAAAAAAAATATTAAAGAATATAAATTTAACCTTCTGCTCTAAGAAGGCCACAATTTGTTCTATTTCAAACACAATTGTATTACGTTTTTCAGGTATTTTTTAAGTTATTATATTTACAAATGCATTCATTTTTAATATATGTCTGTGGAGTACAAACATGTATTAACTGTTATCACTGAAATAAGTTACTGACCTTTGTACTGGCAACGTCGACAAGCTGTGAGTAGCTCAGCTGATGTTACTTGAGACAATGTTTTAATATTTTTTTATTTTCTTTAGCTTCATCAAAGAATATTTTATTTGATACTGTATTTGTTTGTTTGATTTAGGCTTGTTGAGTTAGACTTTGTATGATACAATTTGGTAAGGAAATGCGGCTTTCCTTATACGACGGTAACAATGTAAGAGGATTAATCCCTGGTTGCCTCCCAGTATTTTGTATTTTTTTTCTCTAATCTGGTTTTATCAAATGCATTTATCTTTGAAATATCTTTATTTGGTAAAACTGTGATGTGTTCTTATTTGTTTATTAAGGAAATGTGGCTATTATTATGAAGATGGTTACATGTATTAACAGTGTTTGCTTTATTAACCTTGACTACTTTATACTCGACACAGAGGACCCCCACGACTACTTTATACTCGACACAGAGGACCCCACAACTACTTTATACTCGACACAGAGGACCCCACGACTACTATATACTCGACACAGAGGACCCCACGACTACTTTATACTCGACACAGAGGACCCCACGACTACTTTATACTCGACACAGAGGACCCCACGACTACTTTATACTCGACACAGAGGACCCCCACGACTACTTTATACTCGACACAGAGGACCCCACGACTACTTTATACTCGACACAGAGGACCCCACGACTACTTTATACTGACACAGAGGACCCCACGACTACTTTATACTCGACACAGAGGACCCACGACTACTTTATACTCGACACAGACGACCCCACGACTACTTTATACTCGACACAGACGACCCCACGACTACTTTATACTCGACACAGACGACCCCACGACTACTTTATACTCGACACAGAGGACCCCACGACTACTTTATACTCTACACAGAGGACCCCACGACTACTTTATACTCGACACAGAGGACCCAACGACTACTTTATACTCGACACAGAGGACCCCACGACTACTTTATACTCGACACAGAGGACCACCACGACTACTTTATACTCGACACAGAGGACCCACGACTACTTTATACTCGACACGAGGACCCACGACTACTTTATACTCGACACAGAGGACCCCACGACTACTTTATACTCGACACAGAGGACCCACGACTACTTTATACTGACACAGAGGACCCCACGACTACTTTATACTCGACACAGAGGACCCCACGACTACTTTATACTCGACACAGAGGACCCCACGACTACTTTATACTCGACACAGAGGACCCCACGACTACTTTATACTCGACACAGAGGACCTCACGACTACTTTATACTCGACACAGAGGACCCCACGACTACTTTATACTCGACACAGAGGACCCCACGACTACTATACTCGACACAGAGGACCCACGACTACTTTATACTCGACACAGATGACCCCACGACTACTTTATACTCGACACAGAGGACCCCACGACTACTTTATACTCGACACAGAGGACCCACAACTACTTTATACTGACCAGAGGACCCACGACTACTTTATACTCGACACAGAGGACCCCACGACTACTTTATACTCGACACAGAGGACCCCACGACTACTTTATACTCGACACAGAGGACCCCACGACTACTTTATACTGACACAGAGGACACAGACGGGACCCACGACTACTTTATACTCGACACAGAGGACCCCCACGACTACTTTATACTCGACACAGAGGACCCCACGACTACTTTATACTCGACACAGAGGACCCCAACGACTACTTTATACTCGACACAGAGGACCCCACGACTACTTAACAACGGCTTACTACGAGGACACCCACGACTACTTTATACTCGACACAGAGGACCCCACGACTACTTTATACTCGACACAGAGGACCCCACGACTACCTTATACTCGACACAGAGGACCCCACGACTACTTTATACTCGACACAGAGGACCCCACGTTAAAACTCCCTCACTCTTCAGAGGCTTCAAGTAACGGCTAACAAAATGTCAGGTATGATATGTTGTGGTAATTTGAAAAATTTGTAGGTGCCTGGTAGGCAAATCTAATTTCCCATAAACCCTTCACTTCACATAATGTTTAGTTTTATAATGCGTCACTTTTAAGGAACGTAATCTTAGCTTTACGAGAAGACTTGCTGTATTTTATATGGTATAAAATTTTACGTGCTGTGCCTGAGGAAACGACTTGCATTACATGCGATACAGGTGTTGCGGGATCAGTAAAAATCCCGGAGGAGAGGGTCAGCCACCCTCCTGCAGGCACCTCCCAGAATAATAATAATATCTTTATTTCTACAAGTACATGTCGCTGTATAACCCCTGTGGTTTAGCGCTTCTATTTGATTATAATAATAAATACAAGTACATGTACAAGGTATACAGACCTAGTTGACATCAATCATATACTACTATATAGAAAGCCGCTTCTTATGCAGATCATTTCGGGCAAATTAGGTGAATTTTGTCCCAAGATGCGACCCACAGCAGTCGACTAACACCCAGGTACCCATTTTATTCCGATGGGTGAACATAAGCAACAGGTATAAGGAAACACGCTCAATGTTTCAACCCTTGCTGGGAATCGAACCCAGACTCTCATCGTGTGAAGAAAGAGCCACCGGGGCCTTGTGGCCAGTGTACTGTACTATCTGCGGAAGCAAATTTACCTTGGTATATGTGTTCTTTAGAACATAAAATAATCTCAAGGTAGATGGTAAAGTGACGAGCAGTAACAGTGATCTGATAAATGTTGATTAGGTGTTCATGCCGGGGCACTAGACAACGATTGCCTCCCAGTTGTTTATAGAAGCATACAAATATTTTGCTCATTAGTTTAAGACTTAGTGTCTAAATAAAGACAGCACTTGTACACTACTGGTTAATCATCAGTCATGGCAGGAACGGAGCTCAACTACTGTAAAGCCTTGTTACACTTAGTGAAACTTAGTGATCAGAAGGTGTTTGAGGTAATTAGTCTCTCAGCCTGAGGTCGATGTGCTCAGTCTATTAGTCTAGATAAAAGGACATCAAGACTGATAGACTGAGCACATTGACTCCAGGCTAAGGGACTGATTAACTCAAACCCTTCTGATCTTCCACCATTTTTCTCTGTAATAGACTAATTAAACCACTGGTTATAGAAACGTTTCCTCACCACCCCAGTGTTGCACACGTATGACATTAAGTAAAAACAGGGTTGTATCTGATCGCAGAAAACAAAATTCTATTTAAAAATGGGGGGAAGAAATATAAACACATTGAGAAAACGGCTCCAGTATCCGCTTAAGAGCCACGTAAGTTCCTTCGTCTAATAATAACACGTTCATTTCTCCACAATAATCTACCATGTCCATAATTACTATTGAATTTGCTTTGTCCGTTTCGTAAGGTGAAGTCTATGATTTTTCCTTAATTCATGGTATAACTTAAAAAATCTTTGAGGATAAAGCAAATGAGATAGTAATTATGGACAAGGTAGATTATAGTGGAAAAATGAACATGTTATTAGAAGACATGTGTACTTACGTGCCGCTTAATATAGTGACAACAATCATCACTGAAACATCACGAGTTACAACACAAAGTGATCCAAACAATAACCGGGAGGAGAAACTTAAGTAAACTCTATGTATTGTGAAGAAGACAAAAAATCCGGGCCATCTATGTTCCTCAAATTATGAGGGCGGGTTCTGTCCCAGGACTTCTCCATGTGGGAACCCGGCAGTGGCTCCCGAAGGAGTGTCGGAGTTTGTACAAGTGAAGTACCGTTTACAGCTCTTTGGTAGAGGCACGGTGAGCATTCGTGTCATGTGGAGTACTATTTACAGCCCTATGGCGGGAGCAAACTATGTCATGGGCACAGTGAATCGAGTTATGAGCGAATCTGTGTCACACATTCCATAGCAGACCTCGTAATATTAATCCTACCTGATTAATAGACTCATGATTCCTTCACAGTACACGCGCAGCACTCCTACTCATCACTCCACTTGTAATAGAGAACATTCGCTATTTTACCATTCTTCCGCCTAGGACCATAAACTAGTCACACTGAGGCGCGATGGGAAGGAGTCAGTATATATACGAGAAGCAGGTTGGGCCGGGATTAGCGGGGGTTATTTGCGTAGTGTTCCAGTCACGGTATTGTCTTTTCGTTCTTGTTGACTAATAGGAAGGTGAGAGAGATAGGTGTGTTGTGGTGAAATGAACTTCATAAGAATCAAGTTACACTTCATTAATTGTACTTGTGCATGTCCTCTTGTTCTATTTCCTCGCAAATCTTAACTAACTTAAGCATGTCCACGTGTGGAGGGACAAGCACGCCAAATACACTAAGATAAAAAGGAAAATAGTGTCATTAAACCCAATCACATCATATAATAAATATAAGTCTAAAAGCTTCATTAATTAACACTTATCTTCAAGAAGATATTAGCAATGAATATGAAATATATTTTCTCTCTCATATTTACTTTTAAAGTTAAGAAAATACTGTTAACTTTTTTAACCATAGTGAAGATGCATAAAAGGTACAAGCTACTGTTAAAAATATAAAAATCTTTGAAAGGGTTCTAAGAAGCAAGATCGCCAACCACCTAGATACCCATCAATTACACAACCCAGGGCAACACGGGTTTAGAGCAGGTCGCTCCTGCCTGTCCCAGCTACTGGATCACTATGACAAGGTCTTGGATGCTCTAGCCGATAAACAACATACAGATGCAGTATACACAGACTTTGCAAAAGCTTTCGACAAGTGTGACCATGGTGTAATAGCGCACAAAATGCGTGATAAACGAATAACAGGAAAAGTTAGTAGATGGATCTATAACTTCCTGACAAATAGAACAGAGTAAAGTCTGAGGCAGCCACGGTGAAAAGCTCTGTTCCACAAGGCACAGTACTCGCTCCCATTTTATTCCTCATCCTCATATCTGACATACACAGAGATGTAAGCCATAGCTCCGTGTCTTCCTTTGCAGATGAAACCCGGATTCCCATGACAATGATCTCCATCGAAGACACCGCAAGACTCCAAGCGGACATAACTAAATCTTCAAATGGGCCACTCAAAACAATATGAAGTTCAATGAAGAGAAATTTCAATTACTCAGATATGGAAAACTTGATCTCGCCTTCAAAGACCACAACAATGTATCTACCGCATCTACTAGGAAAATGATAGGATGGATAATGAGAACCTTTAAAACTAGGGATGCCAAGCCCATGATGATTCTCTTCAAATCGCTTGTTCTCCCTAGGCTAGAATTCTGCTGTACACTAACTGCCCTCTTCAAAGCTGGCGAAATTGCTGACCTGAGAGTGTACAAACAACTTTCACGGCACACTTAAAAGTACGATAAGGCACCTAAATTACTGGGAACGGTTGAAGACCCTTGATCTGTATTCCCTGGAACGTAGGCGAGAGATATACATGATAATATACATTTGGAAAATCCTAGAGGGATTAGTACCAAACTTGAACACAAAAATCACTCCCTATGAAAGCAAAAAACTCGGCAGGAGATGCAACATTTCCCCGATGAAAAGCAGGGGCGCCACGAGTACACTGAGAGACAACACCATAAGTGTCCGGGGCCCAAGACTGTTCAACTGCCTCCCAGCATACATAAGAGGGCACTGGACAGACACCTGAAGTCAGTACCTGACCAAACGGGCTGTGGTTCGTACGTCAGTTTGCCTGCGGCCAGCAATAACAGCCTGGTTTACCAGACCCTGATCCACCATGAGGGCTGGTCTCAGACCGAGCCGCGGGGACGTTGACCCCCCCGAAACCCTCTCCAGGTAAACTCCAAGTAGTCACTAGGAAGGTAAATCTTAAAGCATTGAGTCAAGGACCACCCTCATAAAATGACATTAGTTATTGTTGAATAAACAAGGCTGCCTCGCCTTCACTGATCACTCGATTTTACTGTAAAGTTAAATAGTTTGACGCTTATGATCCTAGCCACTTTTTTCTGGATTATTATTTGACCTGGACTTAAGCTCTGACCTTGAATGTGATGGCGACCCTTGAATAATCCACACTAAAATGCATTAAAATTTAACGAATCAGAAGAAATTTCACCTGGTACCTCACATAAGAGTAACGAGTTTAGAAACAGCCTCTGTTAAACACTACCTGGTAAGCAGCTTATTAAAATAAATCATAATCTCCAATTTACCCATTCCAGTAAGTCTTTCACGTATTTTTTAGTTTGTAACATTTCTAAAAACGAACGAATGTAGTTTACAAACTAATACTAAAAATTTTAACTGAAATAAAAAATAAATATATAGTAATTAATCGATGTTTACATTAACATGTTCATTTTGGTATTCCATATCACTTAATATTTATATAATTTTCTTACAATTTTTTCTTATATTTCTTTGTCCTTTCGTCTTGAATGTTGTGATTGTGTGTGAGTGACGTAACAATTCTCCCATCAAGAGTACTCTACCCTCCTTCAAGAGTACTCTACCCTCCTTCAAAAGTACTCTACCCTCCTTCAAGAGTACTCTACCCTCCTTCAAGAGTACTCTACCCTCCTTCAAGAGTACTCTACCCTCCTTCAAGAGTACTCTACCCTCCATCAACAGTACTCTACCCTCCATCAACAGTACTCTACCCTCCATCAACAGTACTCAACCCTCCATCAACAGTACTCTACCCTCCATCAACAGTACTCTACCCTCCATCAACAGTACTCTACCCTCCATCGTAAAGTTGTTTGATGGTGACTGAAGCTGATGGAAAATTCTTCGGGCAGCTGTGATGGAGAATAGTGACTTTTTGCCTCCACCTATGACGGAGTCTCCTTCATGATGTACACCAGCTGAATGAAGGCAAATGTTAGTAATGTAGTCAACCTGAACATCCCTAATAAACGTAGTATACCTGCCCATGATATCCCTCCCTACTAGCTGCTCATTGTTAGGATATCATAAACGCCAGTCTCTAAGAACAACAATGAGGATCCACGCCTTAAGACAGTAGTGCAAGAAATTATTGCCGTTCATATAGGTACGTTGCAGCACAGTGAGCTTCCGCTGATAGATTAGTTCAACAGACTACAGGCCGAACTACAGAAGCCAGCAAAATGCACAGACGTAACTGTATTATATCTAGTAGCATCAGGCTGAACAACTGGCTTAATTCAAGGCTACCTGTGTGGAAGCTCGTCACCAAGATATTAAAAAAAATCACAAGAGGAGAGGTAATCGTCTGTAACTGCAAGTCACTGAAAATTAACACCTGGAACATCATAATACACAATATAAAATGACTTAAAAAGTGCTCAGGACAAAAAGTTTTGCATTTAATTTGTCAGGATATTTTCCCACATACGAACTATCATGATAACACGGATAAAGAGATGCGTCAATTTTTGACAGGCTTTAGGTGGAGATAAAACTGTTCATACCTGCTGAAACATTTCAGCTCTAGAAGAAAAAAACAGATTTCCAGAGACCTGCAAACACCAGTATCGAGGAACATGATTTGTTCCTGTCAGCAAATTGTGTGAATTGGTAACACACAACCTTAAGTAGATTGTGAGACGGTGACTGCCAGAATCAGGTTGGGTTATCGTCACTTGTGGTAGATGTGTGAAACCGCATGAGTCTCCCATCCCACCTTATTGTACATTATATAGTAAAGTGGTCAGTTTAATGTGACTTTCGGCCTAAGGGTATGAGGTACACGGGAACGTGTGGATACTTGATCAACTCCGGGTAAGATCTCAGAAAACAGGTGATATCTAAATATCCAATATAACCACAGTGAAAAAATAGTAATATTCAAAGCGCCTTCGTGATTTCTCACACCTGGTCATCACTCATTTTATAGCCAATGATATTTGCACCGATTTTAAGGTACGTTTGTAGTGCTGATTCCGATCCGAATATGTCATCGGTTTTGCTTTATTGTCCCTACTTTTTGATAAACTTGGTAACCTATTACAAAACATAAAATATGTGAAATATATATTGATCAGGCGTGACTAACTTACAGAGGGTGGTGGTGGTGGCCGTGTGAAGGGGAGGGGCGGAGGCTGTGTGGGATTTTGGGTTAGTTAAGTACATATAATTATACAAATAAAGAACCACAAAGGTATTGCATTCATCTTTTGATGCTGACTGCTCAGATCCACTCGCAGCCTTCCTGAGGGTTCTACCTTCGAAGCGCCATGTATGTACCCAGCAGGGCTGTGTGAAAGGTATGTACATATTGTTAGTACATGCCTATAGACTGCATATGCTACTGTTGCATGTTTAACACATGCAAGGTCGTGGTCGAAATATTACCCGATTCTGGGCAATCATCCGCTGAATACGGCGTTGATTTGGCATGATAAAGACTTACCAAGGGTGTTTGTAGTGTACCCACGATTAAGTACGCCGAAATCCTTGAGCTGATTGAAGAGGTGAGAAGATAAGATACTCGAAGCCTCTTCGTCGTGTGCTCGGCATGGTCCTATGTCTGGCACGGCACGAAACATGCACGCGACGTTAGTCACGAATACTTCCGTGTTGGGTGCACACGCAGGCATCTTCACTAGTCAAAGCAATTTCGTTCTCGACTGTCGAGTCTCTGCTTGACACACGTCACCTGACGAATATTCAGGCAGGCACAGACAGGTACACAGGTCCGTAACAACTCACGGCAGGAAAGATGTCTGGCGATAGTGCGCAGAGGATTGTTCTTCCTGGAGATAATGAGTTATCGCATTCTGCCTGTTGCTACCTCTCCGTCCTCATTTATGGACAGATATTTGCTAACCTATGGTCTGCAACACTACATGCAACCTCTCTCGACATTTCACAATAAGAATAGGCTGGTTACTTTAATCTGAGGTGCAGGTTTATGAAAATAATTCCTCTGGGTACATTATCTGGTTCGAGGCAATTTATCTCGAATTTTTAATGGTCTGGGAAAAGAGCAATTTTTCCAGACAAACGTCTTTCTTTTAATTTATGCAAAGATTTCCTCATCAGAGAAGCTCTTGCTGTACACGTGGGTGTCTAGAGTGTCGCCTTTTATCAGCGATGAATCTTTAATCTCATTAGATTCTGCACACTCAGAACTACGTGTGAAGATAAATGAACGTTATGAAATGTGATAATTGGAGTTGCTAGTGCAAAAAGATGCAGGGCATGATCCCTTTTACCCTCAGAGTGTGGGAAATATTGGCATTCACTGCTCGATGGGAATGTGTTGAAGGCCATATAATCTCACTCTAATTTAAAGCTGATTAGATAGGCTGCAGTGTTTGCAAGAAATGAGATCCTTCCTATCTTGCTAATGGCAAGCCAGAGACGGCCTTTGGCCAGCTCTCCCATTTCGTGACCTTAGCAACACAGATGGTGAGAGAGATTTCTCAAACCCAATCAGACGCCCCCTGTTCCCCAGGAGGCGTCTATGTCCCCAGGGGCGTCTATGCCCCTGGGTT
The DNA here is from genome assembly GCA_009830355.1 of Cherax destructor. Lineage (NCBI taxonomy): Eukaryota > Metazoa > Arthropoda > Malacostraca > Decapoda > Parastacidae > Cherax > Cherax destructor. The sequence continues at coordinate 6,792 of WNWK01007115.1, read as the reverse complement.
GGAGAAATATAGATTTTTCTCCACAGAGGCAGTGTGTGGGAGGGTGGTGAAAGAGGTAGTGTCAGGGAGAGTGGAGGAGGTAGTGTGAGAGAGGGTGATAGTGTGAGAGAGGGTCGTGGTGGTAGTGTGAGAGAGGGTCGTGGTGGTAGTGTGAGAGAGGGTCGGGGTGGTAGTGTGAGAGAGGGTCGGGGTGGTAGTGTGAGAGGGGGTCGTGGTGGTAGTGTGAGAGAGGGGTCGTGGTGGTAGTGTGAGAGAGGGTCGTGGTGGTAGTGTGAGAGAGGGTCGTGGTGGTAGTGTGAGAGAGGGTGGTGGTAGTAGTTTGAGGGATGCTTGTGGTGATGTGTGAGAGAACGTGGTGGTAGTAGTATTGTGAAGAAGGGCAATGGTGGTGGTGGTGTTGTGAAGAAGGGTAATGGTGATGGTAGTATTGTGAAGAGGGGAAGTGGTGGTGGTAGTGTAAGGGAAGCCTGTGGTGGTGGAAGTGTAAGGGAGATTGGTGGTGGTACAATGATAGAGAGTAGTCGTGGTGGTAGTGAGAGTGAGGGTAATGATGGTGGTAGTGTGAGGGAGGGTAGTGCTGGTAGTATGGGGAATTTTCCCAGCTAAGTCTATTTAAAGACCTAAAATGTAATGTACTTAGCTTCAGTGATGATTCAACCTTCTCGCGGCTGCATCTAAGAAGGCTTCTTCGCTGTGAATCGTGGTATCGCCACAACAGAGCTGTTGAATGTCCAATATTAATTATATTTTGCCCCAAAGGAGCGTATATTTCAGCATTTCACATATGAAATGCTTAATTGTAGCTGTACTCACTTGGGCTCAAAAGCCCGCTGATCACGTGGTCTATTGGTAAATCACACGGTACTAGTTACACTATTCAGTTCCATCATTTGTTCATAGTTTCGTGGCATTTTACACAACAAGAAGACCGGTTACACTTCACTGCATAATTATTTCTACCGCGAATTTCTTGGTTTATATAAGGGAGCTAGTCTAATTGTTCTAATTGTTCTAGTTTCCTAACATTGTTAAATTGAATAAGAGTCAAGACCGCACCAGTCACTACTGTCCCTTTGTAAGGGGGCGATTCCTGCGTGACACTTTTCTTACTCGTTTCTTGAATCAATCTGAGCTACACAGTGCGCTCTCCACCTACTACCCACTAGGATATGCTGAAATCAGCGTGATTTCTCTCCTTGCTAAACATCGTCACAGTATTCATAACAAGATGGTAGATTTCTTGTTATCTAGCTATAGATTACAATTCATAATAGTCCCACATTGTAGGTAAAGTGGTGCAGGGTTTTCCTGTAATTTTCTTGCTAAGGGAAGAGAGTAATTACTCTCGTTTCACTATCACTTGTATTTGCAATGACCACTGATCTCTAGCAAGAAAAGTGTGGCATGACTATGACGATGGTACAGCACACGGTTCCAACTAAACTGTATATGAGGAAGTAAGTGATGCCATTAGCTGAGGCTGAGGCAGAGGCTGAGTCTCTCAAGCCCGTCAGGGGGCTGAAGGGGGCTGAGAGTGCTGAGATGATACCCCCTTTCTGGAGAATTTTATCCACAGGTAGTGTGAGTGGAAGGTGGTGGTAGTTGTGGTGGTAGTGTGATAGAGATTAGTGGTGGTAGTGTGAGTGAAGAGGGTGGGTGGTGGTGGTTGTATGTGAAGGAGGATAATGGTAGTGGTAGTGTAAGGGAAGGTAGTGGTGGTGGTAGTGTAAGGAAGATTGGTGGTGGTGGTAGTGTGAGGGTAGGTAGCAGAGGTAGTGTGAGGGAGAGTGGTGGTGGTGATAGTGTGAGGGAAGGTGGTAGTGGTGGTTGTGGAGAAAATTATCTAACCAATCACTGCCCCTTAATTCTTTTGTAATGAAATTAACAGGGTTTACAATTTAATTTAAGCCCACATACAATGGAAATTATTTCAACAATTCAGCATCAAAAGAAATTCCCACAACACTGTGACACAGTAAACCGTCTGCCACACCCATTTTACTAAGTACAGAGTGATTTTCGCTTCAGGTGCTGTGTTCTTATCAACACTTTTTTTTTGGCAGTTCGGGGCATGTTGTGCCCACCAAAACACTGACAGTGTGTGTAGGTGAACTAGAGACAGGAAGGCATAATCTGTATGCCACTTAGTGTTGAGTTACAGGTGACAACAGAAAATGGATCTGAACAGGCAACGACACTTATTGCAAGTGTCTAAGGATGAAAAGATCATCTTTAAAACAATGTCCTCTATACTTCCAGTATCCAAATTTGAACTCCAATAGAGCAGACAAGACACCTGACTACAACTGTCTTGTATAAAACATTCTTAGTAAAAACTAGTTCACTTATTATGAGCAGCTGAAGATCACATGTTTGTGGTTATTTTTTCACCCACAAGTGGGGCAGTAGTTGAAATTAATATTGTGGAGAAAATATTGTGGTTACTAAGATTACTACTGACAGTGTACGATAACACATTATTATTGTCATTACTGGGAGAAATGTGTGACCCAATTGATAAACTGTGGAGCTTAGATACAACAGGTATTGATGTAAATAAACCAAGTCCCGTGAGGCACAAGAAATATAACCAAAAATGGATAATTCGAGTCCAGGTTAAGTAATACACATCTGCCATACTATTGTTGTCTGGCTTTCTTACAAATGAAGGTCCAGAATTTTCAGCTGTGTTATGATATAATCACATGAGAGCAATTGGAAAACAATTACATTAGGGAATCTTGTGTTGTGTGATAAAAATCATTTCAAGTCTGCCTAGTTGGATAAATATCAGAACCATTTGTACTGGAAGCATCTAATTTTACTCTTATTTGAAGAAATATATATCCTACTTATAGAAACGTTATGTGGACAATCTTCTGTCATGTTACCGAGGATTTAGAATCATTATATATAGAAGCTAATGAGGAAATGGCTAGGCACATATGCCTTTAAGTATGTGGAATAAATTCAGCTTAATTAAGTGAAGGAGCCTTTGGATTTCCATGAAGTTGACATTCCTATATTTTAACAATATTTGACTGATTTGGAATACTCCTGAAATACTTTGAGTCTCGAAGAGTTCGAATTCAGCGAACATCCGCTGGTCCCAAAGTGTGAAGAAAACTCTCATATCAAGAGAGGCGATGTCCCTTTCTCAGTGGGAGGCGATCAAACTATCAAACATCAGGAGAAGAGGAAAGCAATGTCCTCCAAAGCAAACGGGTTTGCACTGATATTCAGCCAATTTGATTGTAAACTGATCCAAACCGATTGATATGTTTGACGGGCACAAGACCTCTGGCCTCCTTGCGATAGTCTCTGCCAGACGTTACATTCGAGATAATTTGCCTCGAACTTGATAATATAGCTAGGGGCATTATGGCCTCCCTACAGCCCGTATCTAGTACACAAGGAAACAAGTCATCCTTGATTCTGTTCAGTTGCAAGTACTGGCACCTAACGCCTGTAGACCATATGTTAGCAGAACCTCCTTGAAAGGATGGTGCAGAGGTTGGTAGTGTAGATTGCAGTTTGTTTTCGGCGAGTGAAGATGTGAGAAACCGTTCTGGGTGTCGGGCCGGGCCATACCCGGGCAACACTATGTTGAAAGGTAGAAACATTTGTGGCCGTTTGCTTGTGTACCTTAAACACGTGTCGTATACCGACAATTTCCAGGAAAAATAGACACTCTTCCTGCCGTGAATAATGTGCTACCAGCGTGTACAGCAAGTGTCGTGCCAGAACTATTTTCCGTGTGGCTCATTCGTGTTATGTCAGGCGACATATGCCAAGCAGAAGTTTTTTTTTTTATTTTATTTAAAAACACATATATACATAACAATCCAATAAATGCCCAAGAATAAATCAGGCTCATATAAACAAAAACAAGCAAACAGAACAGAAATAAACACATCTGTCAATATATCCTATAATAAGAACCCGTGCCAAAAGCACATAAACAAAAAAAAAAAATGTCCATCCTACTACCTATCCTAGCTAAATTTTCTATACAATAACATAACATACTGTCAATGAAACTGTACATACACTATCTCAAAAACACCGTAAAATTAAACCTTTGGTTACATATCCTACTTCTTCCCTACCACAAAACGCAGTACATAGGCATGAAATAACATAAAACCTTAAACTTTCTGCTATAAAACAGTTGTTGCACAATAACACACAAAAACAACTGACCCCGTAACAAGGGTCACACCACAACATCATCTTAAATAAGAAATACATTAACATCAAGCCATCACTACCGTAGATAACACTGTCTACAACACAACGTCACACTCCCACACCAGAGAATAAGTTCACACAAAACACATTTGTGTTGCATACATATACAAACACTCTAGAAAAAAACACATAAATATGCAGAAGCTGCACATAATGTAAATTCAAACAAAAGATAGTAAACACATACAGAATACAGTACTAAAAACGTTAAACCTAAGAAATACATAGCAAAACATCAACTTAATCCACAGATACCTCGGCCAACTGCACCCAAGCACACCTGCACACTGTCGGTTGTCTAACACCTAATACCTCCTAACCTCAATCCTGCCACATAAATGCAAACTGCCAGCACATCACCACCGACAAACCCTACTACTTGATCTTTAGAATATTACACTACGACATCCTAGAGGAAAACCCCATGCGTCCATGACCCTATGACCCCCCAACCAACATCACTCCAAGTCTGAGTCAACACACACCTGAAAAATTACCTACAACCCCATAAACCCCTGAAACGTCCAAAACTCGGACACCCACGATACCACCCCGACCCAACCCATCCTAGCTTCAACCCTGTATACCCAAGCGTAACCAACCACACATCAATCAACCAAACTATAACCTAGTCAACCCCTTCCCGATATGCCCAACCTCCCCCCTCCCCCCCACTCGACCAGTCCCACTCGATTGGCTCCTACTTCATCCCCAAAACTTTAAAAGGGACACCACCGTCATCGTTCTATAACCCTCAGAGAAAGCCTCAACCCAAGTTCTCCCATACAAACCCTGATTCCTACATTTCGTCCTGTAAAAATGTGCCGCCAAGGCATGAACCTGCCTCCACCCACTACCTCGCCATACCCATGACACATATATGAAATCAACCACCAGGTACATTAACCCTCTACGTACATTTTCCCAAACCCACCAATATCCAGGCTTAAGCCCTAACATCGAAAACCCACACCCACCCACACTCCTAAGAACCCGTCCAAACCATTCCCTACCCCACCTAAATCTTCACAAAAATACACCGCATGGTACGACGTATCTAAAACCCACATCTCAAACAAATACCTCACCACTAAACCCATTAAAAACAATTGCGCTTTAGAAGCCAAGATTCCATGTAGGAATCGAAAAACCGTCTCCCTAACCCTCGCCCTCAGCCTCAACTTCCGGGAAAACCCACCCAAGTCGCCCGCCAATTATACTTTGGGTACTCTGCTACCCCATGCATTATACCCCCTCCCCCAAGCTTGTCCAAACCCCACCCAAAACCCCTTGGCTCTCTGACGACTAGTAAAACCCTCAACATTGCCTCACATAAACTCAGGTCACGTCCACTCCACCACCTCCGTACCTCACCTCACGCATGACCACTCCCCCCCGCTTACCCCCACCCCTCCCTCCTCCACATATCTCTGCTTTACATATATCCCTATAAGCCTCCTATGTAAGGATATCAACCCCAAACCTCCCTTACTAACCGGCGTCATGACAACCTCCTTATTGAGCCAATGTCTACCAAAACCCCATATATACCGCAACACTCTCCGCTGTAATAATTCAACATCTCTCCTCACGAGTGGGTATACCCTTGCCACATGCCACAATTTACTATACAGTAAAACATTCACTACCATAACCCTCTGCATCCACTCATTCGTGCTATTGTCGCCATTACCACCTTAGAAGAATTTTCATCCCTCGCCCTACTCGCATCATTACAAAAAATTATCCCACAAATTTTCAAGCACTCAACAACATGCCAACCATACCTCTTCCCCAAGTCCCCGCCCACCCACGTCCCCACCTCTAACAATTTAGATTTTACCTGTTAATCCTCATCCCGTAGCTGCCCCAAAAACACTTATAATCCTCCCTATAGCATCTAACCCTCCCACCCACCTATGAAAATTGTTGTGTCATCAACATAACCCACTATTCTGATGCACAACCAGGTACCTGACCTCCTCCCTACCCCTTCGATACTAACCTATAAAAAGGGTCCTGTAAGCATGCAAACAGAATTTGCGACAAAGGGCACCCCTGCCACAAACCCCGCTTCATGTCCACCACGTTTCCCACCCTTCCATTCACTTGAACCCACACCAAAGCCCCCTCATACAACGTTTGAACCCAACCCACTACTTCATTCCCAAAACCCTGCTTACGAAGAATGTCAAAAAACATATTCCTATCCACACTGTCATAAGCCGTTTCCCAATCAAGCCCTAAAACCCCACCCCCCTCTCGACCCTCAATGAAAGCCCTAATCCTACCATGCCCATTCCCCATACACCTCCCCGGTATCCCATACTGACCACGCTCTATGATAGAATCCAAAACCTTTTTAACCCTATTACCCAAAATCCTTGCAAAGATTTTGTAATCTGCACATAAAAGTGAAATAGCTCTGTAATCCCTAATCGTTTCCACCAATTTCCCCTTAGGCACTAAAACCATAACTCCAGTGCGCTGATCCTCACCCATATACTTTACTTCCTTCAAACGATTGAAAACTTTGTCAAA